>VXBU01017996.1:17127-27849 GCA_013400315.1 Bombycilla garrulus | reverse complement strand
TGTGAAGGATATTTTATTTCATGTTATTTCTTTAAATCATTTGTCTTTATAAAGCTGTCATTTCCAGTGATTGAGTGACCTACTGGGATCGCTTCCCAAAAGAAAAGGATTGAAAGAGGATTTTTAAGGAGAAAAGGAGGTTGTGAACTTTTGCCATAATGTGTGCTGATTAAGGGTTTTTACTGTAAAAACAAATAGGGGCCTAATACAGAGTATTGAAAGGTAAAAATAAATATTTTTTTTACCTCTCGGGATTGTTTCTCTCCCACCATATATCTTGGTGTGTAGAATTATGCAAACAAACAAAACAAAGACAGCTTAAAAGACAGTCTTAGGAAAGGACATATGCCCAGTTACATCAATCTGGGAAAGCTGAAGTATGAAAACATTAGTTATATGTGCATATTTATTTAGTTTTTGTTACAACAGTGGACATGTATTAAAAGTTGCATCCCAAGGCTAAAGAGGGTGAAATCTCACCATCAGTATTAACCTCATAGAAAATTACCCTTTGTAATGTCGGGAGGTACAAAGGCATATTGGAAGACCAAACACTACATGGAAATATCACAGCACTCAATTGTCCTTTCTTGACAGAAAAGGATAGCATGGAAGAAATATGTGGAAGTTATTGATCATTTTACAGAAAAGAGGTTAAAAATATGGAAAGAGCTCATATTTATGGCCAAGATACAGGAAAGTATCAACATCATTTCACAAAACATCGGTAAAGCCTTTGCAGAATACTCTGTACAGTTCTGAAAAAAACATAGTCAAGAAGAATTCTAATCGAGCAAATGCGAAGTTAGTCTTTTAAGATTATTTGACAACATATTTCAATTCATTAAAATAAATAAAATAATAGTTTCTGACTCAGATAATTTTTCCAAATTAGCTGAAATAAATATGGTTTATTCCCTTTAAATATATGTGAAGAAAAAAGCAAAGTAAATTAATATTTAAATTGAAGGACTAAAGTTGGGACAGGAAAAATACTCATTCAGATTTGGTAGAATCTTTTGGCTGAAATTAAGACAAAATTTCTGCTATCAGATGGGTGAAATCTTCTAATACAAGTTTGCTACACACAGCAGCCCAAGAGATCTCTTTTGTTCTCCATGGGTTTTCAGCTCACTCCTTTTATTTTCATGCTTTCTTTTTGTTTTTTTTTTTCCCCTCTGGTTCCTTCCAAAGATAAAAAATAACTAAGGATTTTGGGTATTATGAGAAAATGGTTTTAATAACAAATGTGAAACTGGATTATTGCCATTTAAAAACAGATGGAAAACATTTCTAAATATACCCAGGAGGCTAGAAATCCTGAAAACTTAAACCCACAAATATCTCAATAATACAAAATTCCAAATAGTATTTTAACAGTTTCTTTATAGTATGCTCAACATGTATGTGATAAAAAATGAAGCTACAAATTTTCTTCTTATTTATCAATGCCCTTTTAAACCTTTTAATTTTATTTATCTTTTTATAGGCTTTAACACTTTTGAACATACTTTGCACAATGCTTCGCATGTATCTAGATCAAAAAAACACTTTCTGGAATAAGTTGTGATTCTTATTTACCTTAGTGTACTGGGGTGGTGTGGCAAGGTTCTATTGCAGGAGGGGACTACAGGGGTGGCTTCTGTGAGGAGCTGCCAGAAGCTTCCCCCATGTCTGGCAGATCCATCTTGGAGCTGGATAGCTCCAAGATGGACCCATGCTGGTCAAAGCTGAGCCCATCGGTGATGGGAGTTACCCCTTGGAACATCAGATTTGAGAGGCAAAAATGTTATCGTGCAGGCAATTCTTTCAGGAGTGACTGAGTGTTGCAAAGCTTTTTCTGCAGCACTGCAGCATAATGTAGTATTAAGGCATCTCCCAGCACGTGGGCTTTGATTGTCCAGTAACAGGTATCTGCAGTTTACAATGCATGATATATGGAATGTTGTCAGCTGTATATACAGAGAATCATTTAAGTTAACTCAAAGATGCAGGCACTGATATTATTTAACAGAGAAAAATATTGCACATATCATAACATACATTTTGATCTGTTACATACAATGATTTCAGGCAGCACTAGTTGACATCATTAAACTCCATTAATGTACTTGTCATTGCAGTTTCCATAGAAACTGGTATTGCAAAAGAAAATGGAGAAATAGGATTGAGAAACATGGGAAAACATAATTAGAAAAAATATAATTAAAATGAGAAAGTTTCAATTTACCAACATTAGACCCTCAACACAGTGAGCAATCTGTGTAGAAATCCTGTCAAAATTAATCGCAGTTGTGACAGACAGCTGCATCAACTGCTTTGTTGCATGTGATATTAGATTATTTATGGTACGCTAGTGACTTCAAATGTTGTTCTAGTGCAATGTCATAACAGAGGGTTTTGGTTGTTTGTTTTCCTTGGGAAGGAAGGAGAGAGATTATATCCTAGGGAACAGAAAATACCTTTGAGTTTTCTACAGTCAGTGCCTCTCAAGTTTCCACTCTGTTTCTGAATGAATTGATTTTACATGGAAAATATTATACTGATTTTTCTTCTTAGTTAATCTTCTGTATTTTTTACCCCTATAATACACTTCATTTAAAACATATCCTTGTTGTTTCACTTCATTTATTTGGCATAATAGAAAAAAAAACTTCTATTTAGTATATGTTGCAATGAAGAAATAGCTCCCAGCTTTACCATAAAACCAGAGGTGTTTATTATGTAAAGGTAGCTCTTTGTACCACTAGAACTTGCACTCAAAATGTCAACAGTTTATTTTTTAGAATCTGATATTATCAGCTCTATATTGCTTGCAACCTGAAAATACTTTCAGAGCCCCAACCAGTTATGACCTGAAATATGTAGTAGAATAATAGAGAGCTATTGGGAGGAAAGATTCTACTTTCTCATGGCTTCTCTGCACATGATTTAGTTCTGTACACCTTACATCCACAGTAAACCAGAGACTTGTTTTCAATATGTAATTAAAAAAAATAAAAGTATCGGTTTTTAAATTCTGATGAGAAACACAAATCACTTTTAAAAATCAAACGGTATGGTTGCCATTTCTTACCAAAATGGGATCTGATATACAAGAATATCTCTGCAAATATTAATTCTTATATCTTCCTTGGGATTGGAACACAGGTTTTTATTTCCAAATGGAAAAATAAACCCCTGTATTTAAGTCCCAGATGATTTATCAAAAGATGTGTCTTAACTACAAAAACCCTGGAATGCAAATCACGGTCATTAGATGATAATGTTCCTCATCTTACCAACAAGTTAAAATTTTGACCAAGTTATATGGATCATACTCGCTATATTCAATGGAATTACCTTTTGAGAAGCTGAGGCATTTTTTCCCCCAGACCTTTTAGAAGGAGCTGACTTATGTTGTAATTAGGATATAGTGTCATAAGTAATAGGAAAGGAACAAAGGAAATATGTAAGACTACACATGTAAAGTAACTCTGCAAGTATGATGGTCAGACAGATGTTATAATAGAGAATCTCTTGAGTGCAAAACTATTTTCAATGAGTTCTACATCATACAGTCTCCAACTAAATAACTTAAAATTTATTCTAGAAGCTATAGAAAGAATATTTAGCCTTTGTCTTTTTTTTTTCTTCAGTACTTCAATGCATTAAAATTGTTATCTTGATTGATCATCAATTGACACTGATTGATCATCAAGTGACAATCTTTCCTATTGATTAACAAAGTTAAGAGATGGCCTATTTCCTGCCATTTTTTAACAGTGTGTAAAATTTTTCACAGGAACTTTCTTTATCAGTTGCAGCCTATGTGGAATCCTATCATCTGGCCACTTTGGGTATTTCTTTTGATTTCACAATGGTAGCATACAAATTTAGTATGTGAAATCTCAGCCTATTGAATCTGATGAAATACAAGCGTAAAGAAAGTAAGTATTTAACAGGAAAATCTCATCTAGGTGTGTATTCTATATGTGTATTGTTATTCTGTAAACTTTTGAAATGTTATCACTATAGTCTGGGTTATTATGTTCTAGTCCTGGTTAATACATTCAATATATAGAAAAGATACTGTTCATAAAAAGATTTCCTTTTAGGTAGGAAAGAACTGCTGACCTGTCAATACAATAATATTTGGTGTAGAATCATCATAAAATGATCTAAAAATCAAAAACTTTTGTCCAAGGAATAATGAGTAATGCTCTATGCAAACATTTCAGGTCAACTTGATTAACAAAAAAAACACTAAGGAAATTGTATGTTTTAAATAATTTTTTTATCTATAGCCCTTTAATTATGACTGCAATTAGGAATGTTAAAAATCTAACCAAAATTCTTATAACCTACCATTTTTGATTACATGATTCAGTTAATTCAAAAGCTTCTTTTAAAAGTTCCACCATTTGCACACAAGTTAGGTGAAAGTTTTTTATTCTATGAAGATACTATCATTTTAATCTCTTCACCAAAGTTCACATTCAAAATAAAGATTAATCAAGTGACACTAGAAAACGAGCCATCATTCCTTTTCTTTTCTGAGTGTAGTACCTTGTACATGATTCCAAGATGAGATCCAATAAAGGAGCTACTAAAGCTGTAAGGAATCTTCACTCAGGTGAAGAAATTCATACCCAATCTTTCTGTCCCAGGAAATAGTTAACATAGGAGCCACTAATCCTTAATGAGCTATTTTGTAGACTTCTAAAAAGTATTCCATTAGTGTAAGGTCTGAACGTCGGACCTGGAGACAGAAGCATGGATTCAATTTTTTTCTTTTTTTACATCAAGAAGTGCTATAATCATACTTTTTTTCCTCCTAATTAAATAATACATGTGAGGAAAATGAATTTCTATGTTTTATGTGTGAGAAGAAAGTTCCAATGTAGAAAAAAGACTACATGTCCTGTAGAAATCTATGACAGCTAATTATTTAAATATTGTCTACCAGAAGTAATTGATTTAAGAAGCTAATACATATATATGTATTCTATGTAAGATAGTGAGATTGGTTCCAATTTCACATTCAAGAATTACCTTAGTTGTAGTCCAATTTATTAATAAATTTTAATTATCAGTAAATTATTGGCAACTTGCTTTCAGAATTAATCTTTTAAAAATAACATTAATTTTTATGGACTTTTAGGAGGGTATTTCTTGCCAGTGATTGTAACAATATTCATATTTTTAAAACTATTAATAGAATTCATAAGGGCAACTGTAGCACTGCTTAGGAAAAAGACATTGAGTTATATTAAAATACAAATATATGCAGTGAAAACCTGTCAGTTACAGAAAAAATCAATTGTCGTCCAACATGCTTGACTCATTTTTAACTCTTGTCCTGCACAGGGTACTCAAGCTGGATGAATTTATACTAAGAAACTACAAAAGTAAAAAGGGCATAAATCAAAGTAACAGCAACTACTAAGAGGCATATGCATGCATCTCAAATATAGTTCCAGGTTTTTCAATAATTTACAAAAAAAAAAAGCATTTTTGCTACTAAATTTACTTGCATAGAGATGGACCAAACCAACAGACTGATAGCACTGGGTATGTTAAATGAACATGCTATAACAAGAGAACAAGAAAATTTTTTTTCATTTCCCATGTCTTATTTGGTAGTTTTACACTTATAAACACACACACACACACACACACACACACACACACACACACGCATAAATTATAATTTACACATAGAAAAATGGATATGTTGTTCACAATCATATCCAAGTTCAGCTATTTAGGAACTTAAAGGCTATGAAGTAACAGTACCAAAATATATATCAATTCATAAATAGGCAAATTCAACATGTGCACTCACCCACATCCACATGCTTAGATGTCTACACATAAATCTCATTAGGAACTGTATGAACACACAGCCTCACGATTCTCTATTACTGCAAAGTTTAAACATGGTACAAGTGTTGTTAAACCATTGAGTCTTGCTGAAATTTTGTTTTTCTCAGTAAAGCATCTGAATTTTTTTTTCCATATCCATAAAGAGAAAAAATATTTTTAAAGGAACATAGAGAAAAACAAAAATGATTCCCAGTACTCAGATGTAGAGGGAATAAATTTTTAGACAACATCTTGAAAAACAGCTTTTTCAAAACTCAACTTTATGCATTTTTCAATGTTTGTATTCCAACACTGAAGTGGTAGGGGAAAACTGTAAATTAATGTGTGAATATTCGTAGGGAGATCATCAAATTTCAAGGAGAAAAAGTTTAGGCACTAGATCATTTATTTAGTCAGCTTAATGGAAAATTAAAATTTTAAAAAAACCCCAAACAAACAAAAAGGTTAAAATCTCTTCTAGATACATAACGGAATAGCATTTAAGAGTTTAAGAGTAACATAGAATGTCAATTCTTACTTCATATATTAAAAAAGTAAAGCTGAATAAATGAATAAAGCTAAATGTTCCTCAGGTGTTATTTTTTCCATTTCTCTACCTGATACTTTTCAATTTCCCCTTAACACCTTGTTGTGGAAAATATCAGGAGCAATGTTGCAGGAGAGAAAGGTGGGATTTTTCTTGTTCTAGCTTGATTTATTATTTAGATAGGATCAGTCTCATTAGTACAGGAATATTAGTGAACACAGGCAAGCAGTAGAGAAAAAGCACAAAATGCCTCTGTGCAAGGACAGTTACAACTTTTCTGACTAATAGAAAACTTACACGTATATTACTTTTCTTTACTGACCTATGGTCTTAAGTCTATTGTACTGCAATGCGGCAAACTTCCAACCAATGTTTGTAATCTGCCCATTTTCACATAGTTATTTAATTTACCTACTAAATCAAACTTTTATTTAATTTTTCTTATATCTTCTGCTTTCTTAGTTAACATGACTTATTATTTCCTTAAAACACACTTTATTCTTAACTATAAAACTACAAGGTTGTGTCTTCTTTCAGCAAACCTAATTCCACCCACGGTCTCAGGCTAAACCCATTTGATTCTGTGAGAGTTTGTACTCTTTGATTTCCTGCACCTTGTGAAAGGACTTCTTGAACAAATGGCTTTCACTCTGCACTATATGTAGATGAGGTATAAGTAATTCAGGGTCTCAAGGGTACAAAAATTTTCCTGCTCATAACACTTGCCGCTGTTGTTTCAAATGTCAATGGGAATCTGCCCAGATCTGATACAATGTGCTATTAAGTCTTGAGGAATCAGGATTTGCTATTCTCTCGGGCATAATGGAAATATCTGAAGGTTATAGAAGCTCTTATAAATGCCTGTGGGATTCTGTCTACTTCATTCCAACTGCTTGACTCTAGTTCTTAAATCCATTCTTGTTTCCGTTGGTTAACCTTTTAAGAAAATGTGTAAACATTTCCTACCATTACTTTCTGAGCTTATACTACCTATATCTCTTTTTTTATTCTGCTCTCTAGTCTCGCTTCTCAAAAAGATTTTTCTCACTCTCTTGGAATTATATCTTCATGGTTTCTCAGTCACATTCAGGGGGAATTGGGATCTCCTTTGATGTTACATGAATTCTAAGGCTAAATGTTTTATACTTGAATTTACTTCCCATTCGCTTGATCATAATCTCAGTTTCTTGCCTCTTGAACTTTGGTCTTCAAATTCAAAGTCATCTCTAATCAGAAATCTCCAAGAAAACTAGCTATGTGTTCAACAAAGCAGATTGTATTTTTAGTATTCACAGCTTGTTCACTAGAATTGTGAAGTCAAACCCTAAAATGATAGAATTTAAAAAAATATATGCATTCCTGGGGTGGGGGGAGGAGGAAAGAAACAAATAGAACAAAACAGACAGAACAAAGCAAATAGAACAAATCAAAGGCAACACTTAAGAACTATCTGTCTTTACCTCAGGTGAATAGACCTTTGAACCATCATAAGTCAATTTTCACAAATAGGAATCCTTCATCAAATTTTACACAGCCTAGCTATGAGGTTGGAATTGAAAATGGAAATATAAATATGAGGAATTTCTCCTCACGGTTACACATCAAACTTCTCCTAGGAGCAATAGTCATAGCTTCTGAGTCTTGTGATGTATGCAACATCTAGTGATGTCACAAGAAAAAATTACTGAGATTGTCTAAAAAAAAAAGGTTTTCAATACCTTTCAAAACTTAATGAAATTTAAATACACTGAAAACCACTGTGAATAAATATTTTAGCTCTATGTATCCATCCATAATGTACATTCCTATACAGCCACGCCTGCGTATTGAATCACAGGTAAAGAAAAAAAAAACCTTAGACAATGACAAGTAGTTCCATTACTTAAAATGTCATTAATTTTACATGTAAGAGTTGGAAATTTTGATTTTCAAATTTAAGTCATTGTAGAAATTAAGGTAAGACAAGTGAGGTGCAGATGGCACCACTTAGGCCATCATATGATGGCCTCATACTCAAAACTGCACAAAAACTCTTACGTGTTTTCATATTAAAGAGTTCTAGCTGGGGAGAGGCATGCCTCACTGCTGGTACTACTTATATATGTGTCCTTGTAAGAACCAACTCCTTTCATAAGAATAGCATCTAAATGTTGCTGTGATTATATAAGATAAGCATATGGTTCATTCAGTATAGCTCTGCAGTTGGAGGAGTTCAGAGGCTTTTTATACAAAAGGTGATGTTCTATCTAGAAACTAATAACTTGTTATTTTCACTTTAAGAATGTTTAAGCCAACATTTCTGTAGCTTCAATATTTTAAAGATAAATATATATAATGATATTAGTTTTTAGTCTGATTGGAACTAAGCAAGGTCAAATAAATTCAATGAAAAGATCCCTTCCGGTAAATTCTAAATTAATTGGCAAGTGATTCTGTTTACTGCCTAATTTTAGACTCTTTTTGGTGTTTCTGTTGAAAAACAAATCTCCATAGATGCTATACAAGAAGAATACAGGCCAGTGTAAAGGGAAAGTATAATTGTTTAAATTTTCATGTAGGTTTNATTTTCAAATTTAAGTCATTGTAGAAATTAAGGTAAGACAAGTGAGGTGCAGATGGCACCACTTAGGCCATCATATGATGGCCTCATACTCAAAACTGCACAAAAACTCTTACGTGTTTTCATATTAAAGAGTTCTAGCTGGGGAGAGGCATGCCTCACTGCTGGTACTACTTATATATATATGTGTCCTTGTAAGAACCAACTCCTTTCATAAGAATAGCATCTAAATGTTGCTGTGATTATATAAGATAAGCATATGGTTCATTCAGTATAGCTCTGCAGTTGGAGGAGTTCAGAGGCTTTTTATACAAAAGGTGATGTTCTATCTAGAAACTAATAACTTGTTATTTTCACTTTAAGAATGTTTAAGCCAACATTTCTGTAGCTTCAATATTTTAAAGATAAATATATATATAATGATATTCGTTTTTAGTCTGATTGGAACTAGGCAAAGTCAAATAAATTCAATGAAAAGATCCCTTACGGTAAATTCTAAATTAATTGGCAAGTGATTATGTTTACTGCTTAATTTTAGACTCTTTTTGGTGTTTCTGTTGAAAAACAAATCTCCATAGATGCTATACAAGAAGAATACAGGCCAGTGTAAAGGGAAAGTATAATTGTTTAAATTTTCATGTAGGTTTTTTCCAGATAGTTATTTTTAAACAGAAACAACTTTTGATGGATATTCTTAAGCTATTTTACTACTGCTCTCTCTATATATTTTCCAAATTTTGACTTTCATTTATTGTAGTATCCTTTAATCAGCTATAGTCATAGTTTATGTATTTGCCAGCCAATGCTCTGTAACAGATAAAAATGATAGTACTGTTATATGACTGCTGTACTGATACAGCTTGTGGACAGCTAGTGCACATTTCATGATGGTTTCTTTTTTTAAGAAATTCACAGACCAGATTAAAAACATCTGAAAAGTCAGTGATACCACGAATCAGATTATAGCATAAGATTTTAACAGAAACTTTAGGACAAAATATCCCATAATGCTAAAAATTTATTTACTTTATAAGATTTTCCTTATGAAGGATATTACCTTTATCCAATTTATCCAAAGGTGAAATTCTGTGTTATTACTGAAACATAAAGAACACTTGGCTCATGTCATCGTGAAATGTGGAAATCTCTACGGATAAAAAGCCTTCAAGCCAGAGAAAAGCTGTTGCCTCACGAAAGGGGCCAGTTACTAGCTTAACTGAAATCTTTGTTTTTCTTCCTTTTTAAATTTCTTCACGGTCCTGTGCTTTCATCTAAGTCTAAGCCTGAGCCTAACTGGACAATTAACAATATGGATAATATTTCATTTTAAAATTTCCTTGTAGTCAGGACAATAACTCATTAAAATATACCATAAGATTACTGGCCATCTACTTCTTCTGACACTTTGCATTATATCTACCTATTTTCCTGAGGAAAACACATGCTGTCCTGCTTGTTGCATAAATCCTCTAAATGTTAAAATGCTGTGTATGAATTTAATAAATAAACATTTAAACTTAATTACTTACTTCTTAAAATTTACTATTTTAAAAATAAAATTTAAAGCTTGCTTAGATACTCGGTTTTTCTACTGCTAGACATTTGGAAAAAAAATCTATTTTCAAAACACCTTTTCTGAATTGCTACCCCCTAAATGGGGAGATGCTTTGTACTTTGTGAACAGGCAAAAAGTTTTTTCTGAAGGATTATTAGGTGTGACGATCTCTGCAGTCTCGGGATACCTCACAATGTACAGAAAAGTCCAGGT
>VXBU01017996.1:2200-15374 GCA_013400315.1 Bombycilla garrulus | reverse complement strand
GGGGTTTTTTTTTTTTTTTTTTTTTTTTTTTTTTTGTAGTTGTTTTTTGTTTTTGTTGGGGTTTTTTTTTGTATTTGAAGATAAGCCAAGATTTTCTAGTGAAAGGACACAGAGAATTCAATCTATCTGGGCAGAGAACCAAAGTATACTTAAATTATATTACATTATTAAACCTTTATTCCCTGAGATTTGTGTGCTGTAAGTTTTGTCAGTGGTAAAACTTACATTGAAGTTTTGCCTTCACTTGAATTTCCCATAAAAGATGACCACTCTGTCTATTGCTTTTAAAAGTATCCTCTCCTGAGACTATATCAGGAGCTATAAAACTGTAAGATTTTATGATATATGGACACAAAGTTCCTCTGGATTCTTCTACAAACACAGTTCTGTTAACAAAAAGCAGATGTGCCACAACAAATACACCTGCCAAATATTGGAACCATTCAGCTTTGCTTAAAATAACTGTTAGTCCCTGAGCAATCTGGCGCGTGCATCCTGCTGTGCTCTCTTGAATTTTCAGTTTAACTTGTGTTGTTTCTGACCATATATAATGCACTCACTGCTTTCTGCTCAGTGTGCTGGCATGCTGCTGTGACTTCTCACAGGAAAAGCTCTGGAAGCTGCAGGAGACATTTAAGCCCTTGAATGAATTTTTTCAGTAATGATGTATGGGTGCCAACATTTTCTCCTGCCCTTTTTAATAAGCACTCTCCTGCTTGGACTCACTGCTGATTTTGCTTTTAGCTCTGGATTCCCTGGTGAGCATGGGGTCAACATCCTGTTCTTTGTATTTTCTCTCTCCACAGACATGCTTCCTACAGATTCACAGCAGTAATGATTTTACCTTCTTTCTTGTTCTTGGTGTAAAGTTCAATGCAAATGAATTATGATATTCAAATATGGGTCTCACTCTGGTTTGACAAGGGAATTTCCTAGACTATTCATCATATAATTTATTCTAGCAGAACCCCCTAAGAGAAGAAAATAATGATAAAAAA
The DNA here is from genome assembly GCA_013400315.1 of Bombycilla garrulus. NCBI lineage: Eukaryota > Metazoa > Chordata > Aves > Passeriformes > Bombycillidae > Bombycilla > Bombycilla garrulus. The sequence goes on along the minus strand of VXBU01017996.1, from coordinate 14,376 downwards.
GACGTCTTCAGCCCGTTAGGTTCATCACTAAAAATTCAAATTTCCAGGGGAGGAAGGGCAGGAGAAAATCAAGCATCTTTTACTGGTTTGATCAACTGAACGGAACAAATTTCTAGTTGTTTTTACATGGGGACATCCATTAAATCTAAATTGCTTGGAGGGAGAAATTTGTGAGGCAGAGATTGCCAGGAAATTCTGGTTTATATCTGCTGTGGGATACTCCCCTCCACAATCCGGATATGCCAGACCATGTCTGCTTAGTTGAAGAATCCTTCTCAGACTCCTCAGTAGTCCTAAACCTACACAAGTGGCAGTTCAGTAGTGTAGCTTCATAGTTTCTCAGAATGGGGAGAACCAATATTACTTATTTCACATAAACTCTTAATCATTAGAAGAGATATGTAAATAAAAGAGATTATTTTATTCCATTAAAGTAGAAATAAATATTTTTTTATTTAATAGAAAAAATTAGGATAAGTCACTTCAATGCTAGGTTATGCTTTTCAGTTTTCCTTTTCTGTTTCAGTCTCTTAGCTACGTTAGCAAGACATTTAGAGTGGTTTTATACAGTTAATTAAAAAAATATAAATAAAGGGGCCAGAAACTGTTCTCTGGCAGAGGGATAAAATGACTCTTACTATGTCACAGCTGTCCTCACAGGGCTAGCTAGCTTTTTAGAGGTTTATTTGGAAGAAAACTAAATAGAAAAATATCCCAGAGATAAATGAGGTAAGCTAACAAGTAAGTATTGATATTGACTGTGAGTCCAGTGCTCTTGCTAACCCTCCTGTATGTTACAGTTCCTAGATTTCCTGGGCTGAGGTTTTAGACACTAATGAAATCTTAAAAAAAAAAAAATAATTGTAATGCATAAAATCATTGTCCTAGAGTTCTCTTACCCAGATGGCTAAAGATAGGATAAAGCATAATACCTATCAGTTATCTCAATTTCCAGCAAAATCACCTATTTTGTTAAATTCTTTCCCGTTAAGATCTTCCTTTCTGTTCATGGAAACTTTGTACAAAGACATTGATAAGAAAAAAATGAGTCACTTTCTTCTCCCTTCTTTCATCAAATTTCTGCCACTTTCCTCTCCATATTGCCTATTTTAAAGGTTAATCTTTATATAAGCATCTTCTCAGGATTATGGGACTTAACAAGCTGCAAAATTTCTTATTAAACTCAGGCACAGTATACCAGATGGTGAAATAAAGACTTGGAATGCCTAGAATAAGTAACACAGCTCTTGTATGTGCTGTGAGTTTTAGGAAGCTCTTTTTGGATATCTTGTTGAAGGTAGTTGTCATGCTATACAGACAGTATCATCTTTTAAAAAACAGGATGGAGTGTCTAATGGCATAATTTGCTTCTTCAGCTGTGCAATGACATTTAATCAGCAATGCTTCCCATAATAATCTCACAGAACTACACATCTTAAAAGTAATTACTAATTTAAAATGCACTACTGATCCAAAATATACAAGATAGTTTAATTAGTTGATGTGCTGTGACCACAGATATCTGCAGAGTTCTATTTTCTAGTTCATCTCTGTGTTCGTCAGATTCATGCTTGGATTCTGAAATGGTTATAGATGGTTATACAGAAAGCTAAATGAGTATCACATAAAACATTTTCTGTTATCTTATTGAGAATGTCCTCTGAATGACTTTTACTTTGATCCAAACATGTACAAAAAGGAGTTAGTGGATGGATGATGCTGGAAAGTTGCATAATGTTATTTTCTTTAAAAATATATGCATTTGCCTTAATATTCTAGATTAATAAATATAAATTATAATTATTTGTGAGAAAATGCATGGTCATAGACCTTAGACTCAGACAGTCTAAGAGTACCTTCTTTAAAACTGACTAACAAATTGAAATGCTTCAATTCTACTCACTAGTAGCTTGGTCTTATTCAGTAAAGATCTATGAATAGATTTTGGCTAAAAGAGTCTTGGATTATAAGGTCATTTACCTACAATAAATGTACTGATAATGTACAGTCACGTGTACTGGAATATTATTTAAAAGGCTTCTATTTCCCAGGGAAATTTTGTTTAAATGCATGCCCAGTTCACGATCTACAATGATTATTTCTATGTTAACAATGCAGATGTGTATCTGCCTGCAGAATAAGTTGGTATGTTGTGCATGTGTTTTTTTAATTATCATTCTAAATTAATAGAAAGAAGACAATCACTTTATAGTGCCAAGTACCATCTTACAGGGTTAGGCAGAAAAAGAAATCTGATTTGTTATACACAGTAAAATCCATGACTAAACACTCTAGAATACATTACTGGGTTTTATTGCTGAATGACAAAAATAATTCTTGGATGGATGCCTAATAGAAACAGTGATGGCTTTGAAGGAATTTCCTTTCAGATACATTAAACTATGTAACTGAAAAATTGATTTTACGATGCTGTTGATTAACAGAATAGTGGTAGCTCTGGTAGTAGGGATTGCTCTGAGGAAAGATGATATTTTTAATGCTGTCTTGAACCACTTATATCAAAACTAAACTTTGTCCATTTACATTTTATTTTGGCATTCAGACAACTTTACAGACCACAGAATTCTGTGGCGTCTTATTCAATGAAATAATTCTGAGCAATTCCACATATCTACGTAACTGAAATATTGAAACTTATGCTTTGATTTGAAATGATCAGCTATCTGTGGTGAAATATTCTGCATGGTAGAAAATGTACAGGTGGTCCCACCTGCTTTTAATTTTAAGGTAAATTAAATTCAAAGTATCCATGAAAAGCGTTTTGTAACTATTAGTTTGTTTGGCTATTATTGCATTGAACAAATATTTGTAAACCTGAGGCTTTCAAGATGATGTACCTTCTATGAAAATTAGGCTTAATATTATTTCTGTAAAAGTCACAGTTCTGACATACAAAAGAAGAGGAGGCTGTGGCTAAATAATCAACCCTTATCACTTATATCTCCAACTTCCAAAGCAAGTTAATAATGAAATATAAACAATTAAGGATTACAAATAAAAAACTACAATATAAACAATGGGTGGCAACACCCAAGCTGTGTGGTGCAGATGACATGCTGGAGGGGGAAGGGCTTCGAACAGAAAGACAGCGGGTTTGGATTTGATATAATAAAGAAATTCTTTACTGTGAGGCTAGCGAGGCATGGAAACAGGTTGCCCAGAGGAGTTGCGGGTGGTCTGTTCCTAGAGGTATCCAAGCTGGATGGGCCTTTGAGCAGTCTGGTCTAGTGGAAAGTGTACCTACCCATGGCACTGAGGCTGGAATTAAGTGACCTGTAAGGTCCCTTCCATCCCAAACCTTTCTACAGTTCTATAAATTAGGTTTTTCAGAACATGGAAACATGAATGGAAAATATTTATATGGCATGCAAAGCCTAGTTCAAGATGTTCTTAATGGGAACTGATGTACTGGAAGAAGAATTCCTCAACTTTCTGCAGCAAAGAGTTGTTCACTGAGTAGGTAAACACAGAAAATTCTTCCTAACTGAGTAGCTATGGTATAATACACAGCAGGAAAAAAATCTCTATTCTAATAAAGAAAATTACATTAATTAAGAAGATGACATGAATGTCTTGGGCTTAAGAATAAAATAGAGCATTATAGACAGTCCAGATATTTTATAAAGTGTTTGCCCTTAATAGCCATCATGTTCTGTCAAAAAATGGTCACCAAAAAGTTTTAAATGCTGACTCCTTTCTTCTGGAAAAAGAAACAGAGAGCTGTGTAAGAGAAAGAGAGCTTTAAGATGTATCCTCAGTGGAAGTTAGGATTGTTTTTTTTTTTTCTTTTATTGTAAATATATATTTATTTTAGGTGCCAGAAATAACAGTTTTCTACTGTACTTAACTGGACATATGTAAATAATGATTTTTTTTTTTGATTTTTTTTTTTTTAATCTGCTCTGTAGCAGTATTGAACATTTATATGTTCTAGATATCTGGGACACTGCAAAAGAGCTGAAGCTCTCAGCACATCTTCATTTTCATCAAAACATTAGTTGACTGGGTCTTCCACTTTGCTGTATGGCAAAGAGAAGATTGCACTTACAGAGTCAAGGGAAGAAGAAAATGTTTTCCAGTGACTATGAGTGAATCACTCATCTCATGATTCATCATGAGTGAATCATTCACTATCAGTGAATCTCTGTTGTAAAAGAAGGAATCAGGAATAAAAAAATTACACCTTGAGGAATACAGTAGAGACATGGTTTTTGACACGTAGAATTTATTCCTTCAAGATTTTTACATGCAGCATTTATTTCAATTTTTTTTACTTGAGATATATATGAATGTTATTATAATAAGCAATAATGGATTTTTTAGTGTCATCTATAGAGATATGTAAGGAAAATTCTGTAAATGTCAGTATGGCTTTTAGAATAAGATAACGTGAATTTTTTGTGTTTTTAAAACTTTTTTATAGAGACTTGGCAAGGAGACAGAGAAATATTATATATATATCTAAGAACCATTTGATCTTTCCTGCTGGTTGTTCCACACTTCTGCATATTTCAGTTTTATAAGCAGGAATATGAAAGGTAACAACTGATAAAAATTTGGGAGGGATTTTAAAAAAATTTTCGTTTGTTTGTTTGTTTTAATTTTCTCTCACTGACTAACTGTATATTGACATCTTTACCATCATAAAAGGGCAGTGAAACAGGCTTATTTCAGATTTGTTTGTGTTTATACATTTCAGAGTCAGGTATCTATAACATTTTGGGGAGATGTATTTCACAGATTGTTAATTATGCAATGCAGTTTGAAAAACTTACGCAGTGAGAATGGATGGAGCTCCATTTCGGCAAAAAAAATCTAAACACCCCTGGGGTGTTCTGTGGAATTAATTTCAAATTGAATCTTGGAAGTAAATGAGATAAGTTCCCTACTTCTCTAGGTTATCAGAAAACCATTAACAAACTTTTGCTTTGTTAGAAGAAATAATAATGGAGCTCCATTTCCACAACATTAATTTTTCAAATCTGGTTATATCATCGAATTATAAGAGCATGTCGAATTTCTTCACCTACCCCATTCAGAACTCATCACAATGGTACACTTGAAGACAAGAGACCTGTGGGAATAACCTTTTATATAGTTGTGATTGGATGAGGAATTAGAAATTTGTCTTTGAATCTTTGTATTTAAAGTCAGTGTAGTCGATCTATAGAAAGTAAGTCTTTGCATCAGTCTACTGAACAGTGAGGACACACGCTAAAGTTGAAGGTTTAATTCTGAAGGCAGAAAATTATGGTTCTAAAATACAGTATTTTTGCTGAATCAAGTGTACATTAATGTTTTATCATTCTCTGACTAGCCCTAGAGTTAATATTATTTTACTTAAAGAATATAATTAACTTGCTTTTATTCTTGTGATTTCTGTTGTCAGAAAAAAACTAATATAAATTAATTGCAAAGCATTTTGTTACCATCTGACAATGGATACTATAGAGAAAAGTGCATACCTTTATCCTATTTTTCAAGTATTGTCTGCAAAAAAAGAAATACATTATTGAAGGTAGCTAAAGATTTTAATGGTAGAGGACCTGTCTATGCTGCAATATCTAACCTCAAAGTCTTTTGCATTTATGTACATATAACCTAACTTCAGAGGTTAGGGGAGAAAAAATCCTCTGCTAAGCTTTAAATTCTTGGTGTTTATGACTGTGTTTCTTAATAGGGCCTTCCTAAACTCATATAAAAACATTTATATAATCAGGGAGTGGAAGTAAATGTCTTTAATTATAGGTTACTGCATAATTATTCCACTCTTGGGAGTACTAAAACTTTGCATAGCCATATCAAAAAGTCTATGAAAGTTTTTGAATAAGGCTGACTACTGTTATACAGATTTAGGCTAGACTGAGTTAATTCCTGCTATGTTAAATAGTATAGAGACCTTTAAATATTTTAACATCAACTATTTCAAATTTTCAGGTGCAATTACAGACATCTAAGTTCTGAAATATAAAATCTGATAATCCAACATTCACAGCTCCACTTGCTGCCTCTGTACACGTAAGCAAGCCTTTCAGTAAAATGAACCCTGCCTGCACAGCAGGATGAGATGAGGTTATTGCAGCCGAGGGAAAACAAACATCCAAGCAGGTGTTCCTGTCTGTGAATGTCATTAATATTTTATGCTATATCTCCATTTAAATATTAAAGATGATAGACTTTGGCACTTGTGGAATTTTAGATATGAGTGTCTTAGAGCAGTTTATCTTTCTCTCCAGCATTTGAATATAATGAATCAACAATAGTAGTCTGAGCAGCATACTCTTTGCAGCTTCCACAAAAGTATCAACTAAAAATATGGATTGTAAAGGTAAGCTAAGAGTTCATGTCACAGTACAGTGCTAGAAAAGATTCCATAACTGATAGAATTTTGCCTTTAAAAATATGGAATACATAAAATAAGTTCAGATTTTATTTCTCCTTATAGAAACACAGCCTGTGTTTATCCTCTTAAGTATTACTGGCAGTGAAATCAGAGTAGGAACATCTGAAAGAAACAGGGCAGAGTTAATAAATATTAATTTTATTCCCTAAGATCTATGGTTATTTTGCAGCTTTTCAAAGATGTTTTTGATATTTTTATATATCACACTGCCTGTTATTTATTAATAAAAATAATAAAACAACAAGATTTTGTGAACATTATAAAAAATCTTCAGAAATATTGGTGCAAGAAAACACAAAATGGTGTTACCTGTTAAATTCTTGCCCCTGGCATTTAGGAATTTAAAAAAAAAAATTGTCCTTCTGTAACCTAAAATAAAATCTAGGAAAAAAAATTAAAAAAAAAAAGAGATATGCTGTTTGAGATCCGAGAATTTCTAGTTTTACATATCTGGAGCTACACAATTTTAATGCATTTTAATAAGTTGTAAGAGTATTTAATCTACACTAGTATATATAAACACACCTATAACTTTGCAGAAAAAAGAAAATCAACAGGGCTTTATGTAAAGACCTTGTTCACAGCAACAGTGTGCACTTTTTTCTGCTTTTTTTTCCCCCAGTTACTACCATGCTGACTCTTCAGCACCACTAGCAGTACCAATAAAAATATTACAGAAACATTGTGGTTCTTTGAAGAATCCAGATTCGTTTTCATTACATTGAGATAAAGGTAAAAGGAAAATTAAAAAATCCATTTTAAGATGGTATCTAATCCTGATGATCAGAAAGTTTTGATCTCCTGGGCTTCTACATATTCAGCTGGAATTGAAAACGCTCATCATCTTTCTGAAGGCATTTGAGACAGAAAGTTAACAAGCTACTTTTAGACGCCTATAATGCAGACATCTGTGCTTGTCATCATGGGTACCTTCCCTACTGTAGATGGAGAAAAACAAAGACTTTAAAAGAGCAAGTAATATGATATACTATGGGTCTCCACTTTAGGGTGACATGAATTATGCCCTAACGTGCTTATTTCTCCCTGTTGACAAAAAAAGTAGTGTTGAATAACTCATTCAGGTGTATTTCGTCTTGTATTCAGGTGCATTTCATTGATCCTGTATCTAGTGTCTCAATGAAGAATAAAAAAACCAAGAAAAGCACAAAAGCCAAGGGCAAAAAACTACAGAAAAAATCTGGCATTTTAAATATGTTAGCTATTTGACATATTAATCTCACCAATGCAATTTGAATAGGTTTTGTCTGTTTTTAAACACCAGTATCTTACAATCCCAGCAATATCCAAATGAATAAAAAGGCATTCATGAAATATAATTGCACACAACTCATTCTATGTTATTCAGAAGTATATAATGTGAAATCAGTGGAGTACTGCTCAATGGAACATATTTATGCCTGGCATGAATCTGTCTTCATGGGATGGACTTCAGTCAGTTCAGAAGGAATTGAGACACTCAATCTGATAAACATTTGTTTGAGTCAATTACATTTGTTTAACCAATCAATGACTTGGATTTATATTAAAACACATTAGGGAGCTAGGAAATAAACAAACTTGATGGACAAGCACCACTTTAAAGTATCAATGATTTCCATGTAAATTAAAATTATATAGCTGAAAGGGAAATAACTACTCTGGAGAAATATTTGGCAGCCTGCCTGTTTATTTCAGCTATTCAGACAGCAAACAAGGGTGTCAAGGCTATTTAGAATTACATCTGTAACTTTTCTTTGATGCTGAGTGTTTGGGAATTAGTAAATACTGCTTAAGGGTTGGTCTTGTGACTGAGATGAAGCTGAAACCAATGAAGTTTGCTAGCACTGAAGCTAGGAGTGTGGAAAAACTTGAACTTTTCAATTTAATTACATAAAGAGTGTGATAGCATTTATTTCACAGCAATTCTTCTAGCTGATTTACATGGCTGTCAGGAGTATTTATTTTCTTTATCCCACTAGTCAGACTATGAAAAATATAACCTTAACTTTTGTTGATGGTAAAAGCAAGAAACTAAGATGGAAAATTGCAATTATGATGACTTTTTAAATCATAAAACACCCCCAACTCTGTTTTAAGTGTAAAAAAAGAGAGAACAGCAAATTATTAGTAAGTTAATCAACTATAAACAGTGTACCATTTTGTACAAGGATACCTAGTTCAGATCAGTAACAAAATCTGTTTCAAAAGTAAAACCATAGAAGGGTTGTTGATGCTCCAGTTTCAGTATTTTATTTTCCTTTCCTTTTTTCTTCTTTTTAAATGAATAGCATGGAAAGTGTAGAACTTAGGAGAATAAAATAAAACAACCATAAAAAGCACAAACAAATCTATGTTAACATTCCCAATCCCTCAGATACTCAATTTGACCTGTGTGTAACTTTTCTGTGTAAAACTGAGCAGGCTGGACATGACAAGCACAAAACTTTTATGGGGAGGGGTCTTTTCCTCGAGGACTGGTTGACTCAACAACTTCCAATGAGTTGCTTGTTGGCAACAAACTCTTTGCAGACCTTTACAGGCTTCTAAGAAATTATTGTTCCATAATTTCTGAAGATATTCTGTCTCAGACTTTGCTGTTCTGTAAGATCCTTAGTTTATCATTGTCTTCTGATTTTTATTTTCCCACCTAAAATTCACTATATTTTTTTTGTCCAAATGAACACATTCATCTTGCCTGTGAGTGAGGAAGACTTTCCTGTCCCTTTGCACCATGCAGAGTTCAGGGGCTGGGACAAGGCAAACAGCACAGCACACATGAGTCCTGATGCTCACTTGTGGCCTGTTAGCAAAACAACACATAGTTCATGAAAATCTGTAGGTGAAACAGTAGGTACCACTTAAGAGTAATCCTCAAAGTAGGGGAAATATCCAGACTGGTGACTGTCAAAACCTCATATCCGCATTTCAAGGTCAAGGTGCAAAACCAACACTAGGTGGTTGTGCAGGGCGCTGTTTCAGCACGTAGACACCTCTTGAACTTTATATTTAGGGATTAGTATAAGACTGAAAGAATTAAGTCTGAACTATGTTCCAAAAATTGATTTTAGCATTAACTGTTGTCATTCTATTTATCACAGGAATCCATGTATAAAGTGATATCTTTTTTTCCCACTTACAGAATGCACAGCGTCAGAAAAATCCTGTAAAAAATAAGTTCTAAACTAAAACTGTTCTTCATGGGATAAAACTAGTTCCTTGCATCTGTTTGCAAGTAATTTAATTTAGTTTAATTAATTGTTCCTTTCTTTTGTAAAGGAGATTCTCAGAGGGAGACTAAAATTCTGTTACTTTTTTCCTACACCATTTATTATTTTATATAAGTGTATAATACAGTTTTTTGTGTTTCTCTGCTAAGAAATAAACCCCTTGTTCCTTATTGTGAGAATGCTCTTACATTCCAATGCTTTTGTTTTCCAGCTGTCGTTGCATTCCTTATTTTCATATTTAACTTTTCCAATTACCTCCTTTCTTTTTTTTTCCCATATATTGAACTGTACAGCCAAAATGAAAGGGTTTTGGCACCAGTACCTTCCCTTAATCACAAGAGTATGATTAGAATGACATGTGTATTTATCCTGATTGCTTTTAATGTTTATTTTAACTTTTTCCTCTGTTAAATACTTAATCAATCATTTCTAGAGGCAGAAAGATAAACTTGCTGAAGACTAGCTAGACCTTCCTGGACTACTGTGGAATATAAAACAAATTTAAAAAATATAAAAATATCCTAATTATCTATAAAGAAGCAAAGTGATATGCAACAGATAGTTCCATAAGCACTGCAATGAATATAAATGGAATGATAGATGTTGAATCACAGTTTTATTGTCATGTTTTTAATGTCTGCTGCTTGAAGCAACAGCATTTATTGCAATGTGCCATTCACAGTTGAACAAGTCCTGAAAAGGTGTAATCAAAAATCATAACATTGGAAAAATTAATGTAGAGTAGGGTGGCCAGAGGTTTATAAAAATGTTGCAGGGTAAATACTATCAGGTAGGAGAAAAAGAATAGTAATACTACAAACAGGTTTATTAATATTTATATTGATCAATATTTTTTACAGAGGATTCATAAAAGTAGTTACCTTACCTATGGTCCAAGATTCTATCCTCAATGATGCAAAATATAAAATTTTATTTAATTCAAAGAGTATTGTTTATCCCTGAATTCAAGGACTTATTTTAACACTGCTACTTCAGTGAGAAAACTTGTGAAATAACAGTTGTGAAGGAAAACTAACAGAAATGTTTTGGTTTGAGGAGCACTCTAAGATGCTATTTCCACCTTAAAACTCTGGACAGAGCAATTAATAACCAGGATGAAAAATAAACAGCTCTTTGATTCAGTTTTCACTGAATTGCCTCATTTAGTGGCCATGTGTATTTTCTTTTACAGGTATTACACTTTCTGGTTTATTTTTGATTTTTTGTTTTTTCTTTCTATTTCACCCTGCTGCGTTTAAAAAAAGAAATACAATATAGTTAGAAACCAAATCCCTCTGTTTCCTTGTTATTGCTTAGTCTTCTGGAATCTGCTTCCATGTAACTTTTGCTGAGATTATCCTTTGCATATTTAAAGATATTTAGTGCAGCACATTTTGACCACATGTTTTTTACTGAAACTGATGTACACTTACTCTTGCATATACAACCTAATTTTCTGGACAGCTAGTGATCATTCAAGGGTAATTATTGTTACACTTAGTCTGCTTGTTACAATTTTTCTGAAACAAACTCAAACACACTACAAACTAGCTTTATTTTTCCAGTTTTTCATGTAAATGACCATAGATAGCAATTATGCATTTATGGATTTTCACACTGTGTTTCAGATAGTCTGAATAATTCTGAAAATTAACAAAAGATCCTTATGTGATTTTTATCATTGTTGTCACTCTTATGCCTCTGATCTCTGTCATTTTGTGGAATGTTTGACACATTCCAGTAAAGCATTACTGAATGAGCGAGAGGAGAAAAATCCAGAGGAGAAACTTGCAGATATTCTATTAAAAAAATTAATCCTTATTTCTTTGTCATTTTGCCCAAAGTAAGAATTAAAACAAAAATCTTGACTGCCCAAATGAAGGCAAACTCTTGCAAGAGCTGTGAAACAAGTGTTAAGGCTCTGTGATCTGGAGACAAAACTTCTCTAGATCCCATTCTAAGTGACTTAAATTCTAGGAACATGTTGAAAAGCTGGGGTTTTTTTTCAGGAGATTTATGATGATTATTCTAATGCTAAGACCTAGACCTTTATTGGTCTAAAACACTGTATTCATTTTAACTGTCAAATTTATGAAAGAAGTATAACTGCAATCTCTTCCCTTGCATGGTCAATCTTCCATGGTCTCATCTTGTTATTTCAAAGTATTCAATTATTCTCTTTAATTCTAGAACCAAATTAACACAATTAACACTTTAAAATATAAAAAAGTGGATATGGAAAGTGTATGTGAAATATTGATTGGTAGGAGAAAAAAAAGGTAGGAAAAGGAAAGTGTAAAACAATCAACCATTTTTTCAGAATTTATTTTTGAGAGCACTGATTGATCTGGCTAGTTGAAATATTTTTAGTTATAATATAAATTACTAAAATGCTATTGTTCAGACATCATATAATTTTGCCCTTTTTCTTAGACAGTTTATACATTATTTATATCATATACATATATATCCACCCTTACAGAATACAGAAGTATGCCATTTTCATGTGTATCAAGCCTCAAACT
>VXBU01017991.1:1448-56775 GCA_013400315.1 Bombycilla garrulus | reverse complement strand
GATGACATATTTGAGAAGAAAATTGAAACAGCATACATGCAATTTTCTTTCCAGGGGCCATTCCTGGAGCAGTGCACAGCAATACGCCACAGCTGCCATCTAGGTGTGGTCAATGGAGAGCCTTGCCTGCCTGGCCACCCCTAGCCAGCTGTGCTGTGGGCAGAAGGGCAGGGGCAGCAGCAGTGGTTCCCCCTACTGGTGCCCTACACGAGGAGAGGCATACAATAGTGTTGGCACTGCAGCGGCCACCACTGCCTATGCCACGGCTGCGGGGCCGTATGGCCAGCAGCAGAAGCATGCCGAGCAATTCCCCAACGTGGAACCTGGACGAGATCAACTTCTCAGCACTGCAGGATCCTACAGGAATCTTTGAATTAGTAAAACTTATTGACAATGGTACCTACAAGCAGCAGGTTTTCTTCTAGTCAGAGAAGAGGAGAAAGTGAAGACTCGTGAAGGAAAACAACATGGCTGCACCAAGGTCAGTGGTAAGGAAAGAAAGGGTGGAACTGCTTCAAACGCTGCAGCCAAGATTCCTCTGCAAGCCATAGTGAGGACTCTGGTGAAACAAACTGTCCCCTTGTAGTGCATGAAGTCCACAGGGGATGAAGAGATCCACTTGCAGCCCATGGGAAAAGTGCTTACACTGGAGTTATGGATATTAGAGAAAGCTGTGGTCTAGTGAGAGACCTGAATAGAGAGAGAGGGCCCTGCTTCCAGAGATAGAGAGAGAGGGCCTTTGCTTCCAAACTTGAGCAACCTATCCTTAAAAGAGTGCACCTTGTGGACAAACGACCTATGCCACAACAGTTTTGGGATGTCTGTTTGCTCATGGGACAGACCCCAAGGCATAGCAGAAAAAAGACTCCTCTCCCTGAGCAAACAGAAGATCTCAACTGACAAAGTGACCAAAACCTCCATGCCCTGTCTCTCTGTGCTGTTGATGGGAAAGGGAGGGGCTGGGGAGGAAAAAAGGTGTTTTAAAGCTTTATTTTACGTCTCATTTGTCATTGTGCAAGCTGGCTGGTACAGAGCAATTAATTAATATATAAATAAGAAACCCAGCTCAGTTCCAATAAACCAGCACCCTGGATGAACAAAGACAGGATACATTCAAACCCAAACAGGAGGTTCACCCAATAACGTTCCACCCTGGGCTGCAGACATCTCACTGGTCAGGAAGCTGGGTGGTGTAAGGCCTCAGCCAATGACATGTGTATGCCTGGGAAACTCAAACACCCTATAAAAGGGGCTGCCATAATAACTCTTGGTTGTTGTCGCATGAAACTCTGGGTTGTGTGTCGTCTCTGTCTCCGACTCCCTCCCCCCCCGCCGTAACATTCATTATACTCCTCTGACTCTGCTAATAATAAATTTACTTTATACCTTTAAATTTGAACTTGTTTTGCCCTTAGAGTGTTTTTTTTCCCAATCCTTATCTTAACTCATGAGCCTGTCATTCATCTTTGTCCCTCTCCTTTACCCAACTGTTGCAGAAGAGGGTAATATAATTACTTTTGTGGGTGCCTGGCGTTTGGCCATTGTCAAACCATGTCATGTAGCAACTGAATCTTCAATACTACCTGCATCTGCAATGTTATCTGCACTGGGTTGTTGGACATAACAAGTGCTACATGTAGCCTTCCATATGCAGATAGCATTGTAGACCCTGTCACATGTTAATAGCATTGCACAATTCTGTGGAGACAGCAACATTATTACAGATGTACATGTATAGCACACCAGTTCTCTGCACTGCTCAGACCAAATATACTCAATACCACACCATGTAGGGTGTTTGCCCCCCCTCCACACCCACATGTTCCCCTCCTCTTTAGTACAGGAGAGACATCAGCCAGTAGGGGACACTGCTGCAGGAGAAGGATGCACAAGCACCCACTGCCCAGGTAGATGCTAAGGGCACAAAGCACCTCAGCTTGAGCAGAAGACTTCCAGGCTTTACATAGCCCACCAGGACTGTGTGGGGCTTTAGCCAGGCTCTTTTTTCCGGTAGCTGGCAGGAGGAGAGACCCAGCAATGCCCCTCCAGTCTGCTGCTGGCCTAGCAGCAGCTCCAGCTGAAATGATCACTAGAAGACACTCACAGCCCATACTGCATTTGTTGAACGTGCCCAAAAGAAGTCCTTTCATTGCCTCTGACACTCAAGCAGTTTCAACATGGACCTGGCTATAGCCTTCCCTTACTCTCTTGCAGAAGAGGATAAGGAGCCACCAACAACTGGAGTAGAGCCAGTTTTTGTCTCCAGACCCCACTGGAGAACACAGTCTGCACTTGTTTTTTGCAGTGACACCACTGCTTCAGCAGTGGGCAAACAGATGTGAACCAAGCAATATATAAAACAAAAAAACAAGGGCAAACCAGTCTTACCTGTCAGCATGCTACTGCTATTCTTCTGTTACTAAATCTCCCAGCATTGTCAGGATAAATAAAACCTTCCAGCACTCTTTTTAATGTTAACAAGTAAGGCATTACTTTATCTTTGGTCCAGAGGTGTGTGTATGGCCAACAAATCTCCAGCTTCCATAGGGACATCAATACAAAACTTTTTCACTTACTTATATATATTGTTAGCAAACAAAGAAATTAATATTCATTGATTCTAAATTACATAACTCTTTTTCATAATTAGAGTTCTATCTTCTATTGGCTGTTCATTTATTGCTTCTTATGCTAATTAGTCTGTATTTTTAGTCTTTTTAGTATCTTTTTCCTCCAGTAGGGACTTTCCAACATATATATACTGAGTCTTTGTGAGTGTCCTCTTTATCTTCTGGTTTCGGCAAAAGGTAGTCTATACATTCTGCATTCTGACGTCCACCTTCAACAACATATCTCTCTCTCCCAGGCTTTTTTCATTGAAGCATATCAGAGTTAGTTTAGCAAAACTTAAAGTTTCAGTAATTTTCTCAAGCTGTGTTCCCATAAAAGGAGTACATGACAACTTCACTAAATGCTGGCTAAAAGTGATTTAAGACTAACACACTACTTATAACTTACGTACTGGTTATGATTAAATTTTTAAAATAATTACAAGTTAATTTAAAACAGTAATTAAATAATTAGAGAAGTTTATTAAAGTATATTATTTCCAACATTTCTAGGAAATGGAGCAGCCAAAGCACACAAAGCACACAGGTGTATCTGACTCTAAAAATGAAAAGTGGGGAAAAAAAAGAAAAAAAAAGCCTGGGGGATCAGAGGTTATAGTTAAAATGACACCTCCTGTGTCAATCCCCAAAGACCCTGTCCATGTTTGTTTTGTTTGGACAAGGGAGAATTAAAAATAAAAATAAAATTAAAAGAGTGCAAGAATATTATTAAGAACAACTTATATTCCAAGATTAAATAGCNGGGGGCGGTAAGATGCTGGCTCATCTCGCTCTTCGGCTGGAGAGGAGGACACTCAGAGCTGTGGTTGCTTGGAAAAAGGAGTTCGCCATAACCCAGATGGAGCTGCTTCTGCTGCTGCTTCTCCTTTCCTTTCTGTATGTCCCTCCGCACTTCCTGCCCGGCTGGGGCGTCCAGCAGTGCCAGCCACCGCTGCGGAGCTGCTGATCCATCTCGTCCATCTGCTGCCCAGGATTTTCTGCTCATTCCTGCTGTTCCAGCTTGGTGTTCCTCAGAGTCCTGCTGGAGCACCCGGGACCGGCTGCCCACAGGGCGTTTGTGAAGCAAAGACTCTCCTCCATCCTTTCCTGTCTCTGCCATGGGGTCTCTGATTCTGTTTGTGGTTAATGCCATAGTTACNAAAAATAAAAATAAAATTAAAAGAGTGCAAGAATATTATTAAGAACAACTTATATTCCAAGATTAAATAGCTCATGTCTTGTAGACAGACACAGATGCCATTGCAACTACTATTGTAAATGTAGGTATCATTTCAGACACCATTTCTTCTGCAGATGCCATTATAGATTAAGATTCTATCGCAGAGGGAAATGCATCTGCAGATGAGTACCCCAAAGCAGTTACCAAGTTACGCATACCATTCGTAACTTGCATCTAAGCTCTGTCTTCCAGCAACCAGGCATGTTGTGTGACCATCTGCACAAGTTGAAGACATTCCTTCTACAGGACTCCCAAGGCAGAATGGTGAACACTCCTTTGAGAGCAAAGGCTGTGTTGGAGGTTGAGTTGTCCTTCCTTTTGTTCCTTTATCTATGGAATTTCCCCCATTAGCTGATTAGTTGTGGGGAAACCTGACTGCCGGTACTTATGAGTACTTGACGAGGACGTTGGCTGGGCCCAGGGGAAGGGGCAGGTAAAGGGAGGCGGNTTATATGTACTAATAAAGAGCTGTTATTCCTATCCCTATATCTTTGCCTGAAAGCCTCTTAATTTCAAAATTATAATAATTCAGAGGGAGGGGATTTCCAAGGGAGGGTCCTGCCTTCCCTAGCTGATACCTGTTTTTCAACCCAAGGCAGGCTTGTTATAAGTGCATATTATATTGTTGGCTTTTCGCAAGTATCAAAATAAATGCTATGTATATATATGTAATGTTAGATAGAATGGTAATGCAAAACAAAATGGGACAAAGGACTTTTTTTCTATTCATGGAACTAGTTTGGAGAGTGGTGAAAGCTAAGCAGAGGAATTCCTTGCATTCTTGGAGGAGAAGCACTGGAGCATCAAGGAAGGGGTTTTGATAGCCCTTTATCAGAACTGGTAAGACCGGACTGATGGACACCAGGAGAGTGACTGAAATGAAGAATGCAAGATTTACAAAGGGAGGGGGGTGGTGCAGGTGGGGTAGGGGGGACCCAAAAGAATATTTTGAATGATGCATGTGGGTTTATGAATATACAACATGTCTATGCACTTAAAGAAGTGTTTTCTGAGTTAGCGTGTGCTCCTTGGTATGAACCCAAGGCACCCGGCCGTATGTAACTCTTTGCTTTATGTCTGTCTCCTCTTGTCTTTTTATTAAACCTTTCTAAATTTTACCAGGACACTGAACTCTGTTTTTCACAAGCTGCAACTCCAACACAGAGATCTGCACCATTTACCCTGGCTACTGCCAGTGCCTCCATCCAGACAGAGCTACCAAATGGAGAGACTGCAGTGCAGATCTCTCCTTGCAGGAAGTGAATAGGTGTAGCAGCGTGCATGCAAGATCGTAAGCTACTGCTACCTTCCCAAAAGCATCTCCAATGAGAGGCAATTGGACAGGCATGCAACAAGCACACAGTCCTACACAGACGAGCCACAGACCTCAATGAACAGCCAACAAATGAAAGATGAGAAGGGTCTTCTATATGGAGTTCCAGTAGGATTTATTGCAGCCACACTAAAGGGGTCCAGGGATAGAAAACCAAGAACAAGGGAGGGTCCAGGTTTTAAGTATGGAGCAAGAGGGAGCAAAGCAGAGCATCAGGGGCCAATGGGTACAAAGGAAAATGGTGCAAAGGCAGGGTAAGGGATGGGGGAAGCCAATGGGGTAACAGGGGTGGAACACTGCCTCAAACTAGGGCCAGTGGGGAACAGGGGAAGGGAGAATATTCTAGTGAATGACCATATAGGTAATAAGGTAATAAGGGCCGTCTGGGCCAATGGGCCAATGAGGGGTACAGAACTGGGGTACATTAACATATAGCTACAAAGGACTTTGGGGAGAAGCCTTTTGTCACCCTAACTTTAATGGCACTTTGACAACTCAGCATCTCTCTTTCCAGGGCATGGAGATTGTTATCTCTCCAGCACACTTCTGGGCCTCCACAAATAAATCCTTCTCTTGGGCAGCAGACCTACTTGCAAAAAGTGTGCCCAAGTGGAGGACCACCTGTAGCAATTGGCTGAGAAAGGCAAGAGGCAATGAGAAGGCTGTATAGTGTCAGGAAGGCTGAGAAGAAGTTCTTTCCCAGGGTGGAGAGAGTCTGCTGGTTCCAAGAACAGCTTGCAGCAGACCTGCAGCCCAAAGCCAAACAGCAAGAGACTCCTCCAATGACACACACAGAAGGGAAGAGGACCAAGAGAAGACACACGTAAGGGAGGAGGGCCTGTATGGAAGAATGGAAACTCGGAACAGCAAGGACCTGTAGGAAGAACAGTCTTCCCCCAAAGCCAAAGAACCTTGCAGAACCTTTTCAGAAGACAGAGGTGCCTTTGCAGAACATTTCACTAGTCTGCAAGAAAGACTCAGCAGGAGAGGCACTGAAGATGAGTAAGGCAGTCCCATCTACTCCCCGTATAACAACCAGTAAGGCAGCATAATCTGCTCCCCATGTAATAATCAACACAACTAAGAAGAGGGTAACAGTAGGAGGAGACTCTCTTCTAGAGGTATAGAGGAACTAATTACTGGCCTGCTGCACTCTCTAGGTTATGCTTCTTACCGTAGAGTCATATCAGAGATGTCACTGAGAGACTACCATGCCTTGCACAGTCCACCACTACCTGCTGCTATTGTTTCATGTGGGTGCCAGTGATACAGTCAAGAGCAGTCTGATCAGCATCAAGAAGGATTACAGAGCCTAGGGGAGCAGCAGTAGCTGCTGACTGGAGCACAGGTAGTTTTTTCATCGATCTTCTTAGTCAAAGGGAAGGGGTTTGAAAGAGCCAGTCGAATGTGGGGAATCAACAAATGGTTACAGGACTGGTGTCACAGCCAGGGGTTTGGCTACTTAGACCATCAGACTTGCTTTGAACAACCTGGTCTACTGGGGGCAGATGGAGTCCATCTGTCAGAAAAGGCAAAGAGCATCTTCACTCACAGGCTTGCCAAGCTCAAGAAGAGGGCTTTAAACCACAGTTGCTAGGGGAGGAGAGCTTCAGTCCATCCCACTCCTATCAGAGACAGCAAGAGATGTCCTGAGCCTCAAGGCATCCTGGTCCAGATGGGCCTGCATCCAGATGCAAGGGCTTCTCTGGCATTATGAAGCATAGAGTCATTTTATTATCACCTCAGCCCCTTCTTAGAAGCTGTGGCCAATGCTCCTGCCCATTCCTCTCCAGAGCCAATAAAATTATTTTCTGCAAGCACTTCTGCAAATCTTAAGGGAAAACTGGCTTCAGCAGCAGAACAAGCAGGATCCAGTGCAGATTGCAGTGGGCCCTGACCATTTGCTGCTGGGGCAATGCCTGCTGATCCTCGTTGACATTTTGCAAGGAGAGATGGCAATGTGGCAGTGCAGCCAAAGCAAGGGCTGTGTGAAAAGACAGGAGATGGGTTTGGCTGCTCAGGAAACCACAGCTCTCTTCCCATAACTGCAAGAGCTGATAGAGGGCTGAGCAGCTCCTTGCAGAGCACAGCCTGGTTAGTGGGCAGGAGGAGGCAGAACAGCAGGAGAGCAAATATTGGAAGATCTGCAGGTGAGTCACAGTGTTCACAGGGGTGTGGTTGCTCATGGAAGACACATCTGTGCACGGGAAGCTCCTTTCATACGATTAATGCTCCTACCCTCCAAATCTAGCAGAGGGCTTAGCTGGTGCTGGGTAAGAGCATATTAAGGGAGATTCTTCCAGCACATGATTTGTCTAGGTTGAGCTGAGTGCGGGTATGCTGGGACACAAACACTGCAGAGGTATGGCTTTTACATTGATGAGAGCTGCAGTGCTGCCCCAGTGGAGAAGGCATTGCTGTAAGGCCCATGAGTCAACTTCTCCCCACTATGGAAGAGAACAAGGAGAGGAAAAGGGCCAAAATTTCATCTGCTGGCCTCCAAGGACAAGGTGGCACTAGGTGTGGGGATTTATCCCTCCCTTCCACCATGCCAGGGAGGAGCTGCAGAGCTCAGAGGGTCTGGCAGGGGATGCTAGTTTTGCTGCAAATGGTGCTTGCATGGGAAGAAATGCAATGTTCAGGTGTATGCCTGCTTGCACACTTACACCCCTCGGTTCTCTCCCTCCAGGCCATGCAGGTCCCTGCCCTGACCCTGGTCACTTTACTGGTCCTGCTGCCCCCAGCCCAGCCCTGCCCCTCGGAGATGAATAAGGTCAAGGACCTCCTGGAGGTGAACTGCACGGGGCAGGATCTCAGCGCAGTGCCCCCAGACCTGCCTGCAGACACAGGCATCCTGCTGCTCAGCGACAATTGCCTGAAATCCCTCTCCACCACTGCCTTTCTGCCCCTCACCCAGCTTCAGGACATTGACCTGGCCAACAATGGACTGATGACTCTGGACATGGAGGCCCCGCTGCCATCCCTGAAGGAGCTGACCCTGTCCCACAATGCGCTGATGGCCCTACCCATCCTGAAGGGCCTGCCTGAGCTCACCCACCTAGCTGTGGCCCACAACAGTCTGGAGACACTGGCCCCAAGGGCTTTCCACACAGTGCCACACCTGCAGAACCTGGACTTGCGAGGGAACAAGATGCAGCAGCTGCCCCGGGAGGCCTTTGCAGGGCTGAGGGCACTCAAGGAGTTGGACCTCTCAGACAACCTCCTGAAGGAGCTACCTAAGGAGTTGCTGGAGGATCTGCAAAAGTTGGAGATCCTCTGGCTCTCAGGGAACCAGCTGCAGGCCCTGCCCACTGACTTTTTCCCAAAGGGGCACCTTTTAATGTATGTTTTCCTCACTGAGAACCCCTGGAATTGCAACTGTGACCTGCACTACCTCCAGAGCTGGATCCAGAAGAATGCTGACGTTGTTTATCAGCCAGAGCGGGGCCTGGAGGAAACAAAGGTGGAGGTCGCACCTGAGAAGGTACTGTGCCACAGCCCTGCTGAGCATAGG
This sequence comes from Bombycilla garrulus, assembly GCA_013400315.1. Lineage (NCBI taxonomy): Eukaryota > Metazoa > Chordata > Aves > Passeriformes > Bombycillidae > Bombycilla > Bombycilla garrulus. The sequence continues at coordinate 48,079 of VXBU01017991.1, read as the reverse complement.
CAGAAGGCCATCATTCACTTCAAGCTTAACTGTAGCATTGTGGAGAATGCAGATGAGGAAGGAGGGGATGAATATAATTATGGGGAAGAAATAACAGAGAAAGCTACCATGACCACCTTCTCCCCACATCCATTCATCCCCAAAGAGCACACTACCATGCCCTGTGCGGTTACCTCATCTTGCCTTCCTACCCTCACAACCACAAGACCTCCCCTCACCCGACCTTCCTTCAGCACCCCTTGTACCTCCACCCTTTCCCCAAGCACTTCGCTTGTGGTGCTGACAAGCATCAGAGCTCCCAGCACTACCACTCCTGTATCAGCCAGTCCCACCATGGCACCGACAGAGACTCCCAGCACTGCCAACATTCTCACTGCTGCTACCACCATCACCCTGCACAGACCTGCCACTCTTGACACTGCCACTTCACTGCCAACGACTATGAGCAGCAGCCCTTCTAGCACCGGTGGCCATCCCAAAATCACCCTTGCTGCCAGCACTACCAATGGCAGTCTCATGGGGTCCACTGGCACATTTTGCACCACTTCCACAGCAGTGCATTCTACTGTCACGCTAGAGGCCTCTTCCATTGTCAGATCTCCATCTCCTTCTCCGATGTTGGCCAACACCATGCTTTCCACTCATGCCCCAACATTACCACCTCCCCTGAACACCACACACTTCACCCAGCCTGCATGTTCCCCCCTACCTGCTCCTCCTCTGTTCTGCCCATGCTCCATCCCAGGACAGGTTGCACCTGTGCTGCATTTGCAGGCCGGTGGGGAGGGTCCACAGTGGGGGCAGTGGGTGCTGAGGCACTGCTGCCTGTTGCACTGGGTGCTCTACCTGGCTTCCTTGTCTCTGCTGGTCCTGACCATGCTGGCTGTAGCAGGTTGGCTGGCATGGATGTGTCTGGTGGGACAACCCTCCTGGCACCAGTCCCTGCAGACCCAAGAGGTGCAGTATCCACTGCTGGAATGGAGGGAGTCAACAGGAAATCCTGTGATGCATCTCAGCAGCTTCAAAATCCCCCTTCAGCGACCCACATTCTGTACAATCAAGGAAGTAGAGTTGTGCCCTGAGGTTACCTACTGCACAATTAAAGAGCTGGGGATACAGAGTAGTCCTCCTGCAAGTTACTCCTTCTGCACCACAAAGGAGTTGTGGGTTCACCACAGTTCTCTGCACACATCAGTCAAGCCTTTCTCCAGGAAGCTGATGATGACAGACCGTGGCTTCCTGAGGACCCCATCTGCTTACAGCCTAGACAGGGGTGTCAAGGCCATTGGTGATGTCAGAGTGAAATATGCAGATAACACCATGTAAATGTTTCTGTACGCTCAGGGAAAGAGATCGAGAGTCGGGGCTCTGCTTTATATGCTTTGTTTTACATGGGAAGGATCTACTTGCCAAGGGGGAAGCCATGCAGCTTCTTCCTCTAGTATTCTCAAACAGCCTGAGGTTTCCACAGCTAAAATAATTACTTGGGTATTTGGCAGAGGAAGATAACATCCTAAACTGGTCAGTGATACTCTGGGACTGCTACTGCCTGGTTTTGGGGTGTGTGAGGACAAGCAGAATTTACATTGTGCTCTGTCACAACTACTTCTGTTCAAATTATGCACACAAAGACGCAACACACTTTCCACTCAGTGCCAAGTTCTTAATCACATAATAAATATTCTATGCCTGAATTTAAAAGGGGTGCTTGGTTTAATTTCACTGGACCTGCCACAAGTCCTGGCAGGGCAGAGTGAATGAGAAATTTGTCTTCAGTATGTGGAATAGTGAAGACAGGGAAGAAAAGTCCATGGAATCCCAGAATCCTAGAATATCCTGAGTTGGCAGGGACCCCTGAGGATCAAGTCCAACTCTTGGCCCTGCACAGACACCACAACAATCCCACCCTGTGCCTGAGAGCATTGTCTAAACACTCCTGGAGCTCTGGTAGCCTTGGAGCTGTGACCATTCCCTGGGGAGACTGTTCAGTGCCCGACCACCTTTTGAGGGAGGAACATTTTCCTGATATTGATCCATTGGGACGTCCCCATGACACAGCTCCAGCTGTTCCCAGGGTCCTGTTCCAGGTCCCAGAGAGCAAAGATCAGAGCTGGCCTTCTGCCTCCCCTCAGGGGAGGTCTCCACAATGAGGTATCCCCTTGATGTCCTCCAGACTGAATATGTCAAGTGCCCTCAACTGCTACTCATACCCTTCCCTTCTAGACTTTTCCCCACTTCTATGGCCTCCTTTGGATACTCTTTAACAGCTTTATTGTACACCTAATAATAATACCTTCTTGTATTCTGGCGATCAAAACTGCACACTTATACTCCTATTCCTAACTTTGGCCCTAGATGTGTGATTCTTCCCTGTGGTATTGAATCACACAGGAAAAACATCCCACTGGAAGGTAATAAGGAAAGTGCAAGTGTTGATGCCTCCACATGGCCCATTATGGAATGGCTGGACATGGAGCAGTAGAGTGGGAGGCTTTTGAAGGCCTTTTGAAGGGCAACAGATGTGACTTGTAAGGGATTACACTAGGACAAAGCACTCCAGAGTCGGCAAAACCTTGTGACCACCTGCCTAGATGTTACTCACACACTTTGGGAGGTGTGAGAAGGAGGCAAGTCACCACTGATGGGGGTGGAATGAACTGGTGCATAAAGGCAGCTGCAGGATCCTATGAATCACTTTCCAGCCTGAAACACAGTTCCAGTTCTAATTGCCCCAAATGTATTGACAAAACTGTGTGGCCTTCTGCCAGATTAACTACTGCATCTACAGATGGGAATGTGTGCCTGTTCTTGGCCAGCACGTCTGCTGGTGAAGGTCTCGTGGCAAGTGTGTTCATGGACTTACACACTGCGTTTGTAAGGAGGCACTTGTCTGTCTGTTGGTGCTGTCCTCTAGCTACACCATCCTCTCTATCCCTGTTTCTTGGGACAACAATGAGGCAAGCAGCTCCAGTGCTGGCACAGTCTGAAGACCCCAACACTGGGGAACAGACATCTGGAGAGCAGAGATGTGGAGAAAAGCTTGGAAAAAAAAGTTGTGAAAGTATCTTGGTGGACAGAAAAGTACATGAGGTCCAGCAGTGCATCTGGCAGCAAAAGACAACAAAACCTGGACTAGGTTAACAGAGGTAGGGCCAGCAGGCCAAGGGAAGTGATTATCCCCTTCTCCTCAGAACTCCTTAAACTACAAATTCTGCCTTCATTCTACACATCTGAAGCCACGTAGTTGCCTCCCCTACAGGCACTACTGGTACCCCAGTATTTCTCAGAATCTCTTTACCTTTGCCTCTCCTTGCAGCTCCTCCTGGAATTCTCCCACCTCTTCACACAACAAGCACCCGAAGTCACTCCAGGAACCCAAGACCTCTCAAAACCACCTAAGAACCCCAAAGCCCCCAAGATCCCCTATTTCTACTCCACCATCAACCCCCACAAATCCTGGCACCCCCAGGATTCTATTCCCTCAGGATCCCCTAAACACTCCAAGATCCCTCTCAGTCCTGAGACACACCCTCGTGCCCAGTGAGGACAGGCACACAGAGCCCCAGTGCCCAGCACCACCCACCCAGGACACCCAGGTCACTTGTCTCCTGCTCTCCTCCTGTCCCTTGTGAGAAGCACCTAGATGTTCCCCACCAGAAACAACAAGACCCAGACAGACAGTTCAGGAAGCACTTTAATTCAACCCAAGTGGGGGGGGAAATTGGGGGATTCCCAGCTCCCAGTGAAGGGCTCAGACAAGGGGACTGAGTATTCTTGGAGGCACGGGACTACAGTGTGGGGAAGCTTTATGTTCCACAGGTTCACAACAGTCTAAATCATGTACCCTGAGGGTGAAGGGTTGCTGGAAACCACAGAAGGAACTCACTCCGGGAGAGGGATGTGGACACTTATATCCCATAAAGATACCCATGGATGCTACCTGGGTATCCCAGTATGGGGTGCAGAGAGTATACCCTAAGCATTATTGGGAGTTTCAGTTGATCTCAAGGGGTCCTTAAGGCAGCTGGGGGCACGCAAGGCAGGGGGTACAGTGAGAACACAGGCTTGTAGGTCAGTATAGGCATGGGGCAAAGTGCCCCGGGTGATCCAGCGCCGGGTACCTGGCTGGTAGGCATGGATCAAGTGCGTATCCTGGTAGGTCTCATGACTGTACCCTCCCAGTACAAGCAGTTCCCCTCCCAGCACAGCTGCACCTCCAACTACATGTGCACGGGGGAGTGGGCTGAGGAGGACCCAGATGTTCTGCTTGGGGCTGTAGACCTCAAAGGTCAGTTGGTCCCTGTAGCCATTCTGCCCAGCCCGCTGACACAGGCCCCCAGCCACATAGAGGTGCCCACCCGCCTCCTCCATGACGTGGCCAGCTCGCTGGCCATTCATGGGGGCCAGGAGTGTGACAGGTGCACCTGGGACATAGCGGAGCAAGGTTGCCTGACACTGGTATGCTTCATCACACCCACCCGACACATAGAGCTCACCATCCAGGGCACACGCCGCATGCCCACACAGAGCCATTGGCAGGGGCTGACACCTCCTGGGCAAGGAGAGAGGGAGGGGTGAGGGAGAGGTTAAGCAGGGCTGTCCTGCAGTGACTGACTACCTAGGGGTTCCCGGGTGAGCCATGGCTTCATTAACCACTCAGCAGGCAACACTTGCCAACACCCAATGAGCCCCAGTGGACAACATCAGCTGACAGAGAATGGATGCCCCAGGGGCGCCACTGTTCAACACTTTGTAGTCGCCACACCATTGGTCAACCACAATGGGCTCCCTCAATGGACAACATCGGCCATCACCCCATGACCATGCTGCCTATGAGAGGAATCTAATTACTTTTCTCATTGGCAGATGGCCAACAAGATTGGCAATGAACACACTACTGGCCAAAAAACTCATTTGCCTCCCACTGGGCAACACTGGCCACATCCAGTCCCTAAAGGGACATGGTTGTTCAACACCCACTAGACCTCTCTCAAATACTACTGCAGGTCCATCCTCCACTGGAGGCTTAGTGACACAAAACACTCAGTGGGCACCATGGCCAAGACAAGGGGCTCTGAGAGAAAAGGGAAACTAGGCATCTGCTGGAGCAGCCTCACCTCCAGGTGTCATTTGCCAGGTCGTAGCACTCCACAGTATCTGTGCAGTAGAGCTCCCCTGAGCTGCCCCCCAGGGCATAGATGAAGTTACCAAGTGCCACAGCAGCAAAGTAGCTCCGTCCACATGTCATACTGGCCAGACGCTCCCAGGAATCATCCATAGGCTGGTACCTGGGTTTGAGAGGCAAAGGGGCAAGAGACTACCTGTTAACAACAACACCATCAGCTGATGTTGGCACTGATGAGGGCAACAACACACATACAACTTGCCAGTTCCAAAATGGCTTGGGGGTCACATGGTCACCTCACATGGGAATATCCCCTCCTTCTGAACAATATCAAACCCATAGTGTCCTGGGGTATTTCCAGATAGAAGCCTTCTGCTCCTACTCCCAAAAAGTCTGTAACACCTCAGAGTAGGAGGGCACCTCTAAGTCCTACACCCAACCCTTCCCAGAATGTCTTGGGGCCACTTGACCAGCTGCAATGCCACAATGTCTTGTATCCACAGGGCAGCTCTAGCTCTACCAATACCTCCCACAATGTCCTGGTACCACATGGCAACTCTAAGTCCTCTGTAGCTCTCACCTGTAGACACTGGCTAGGGTGTCATGGACCCCGTAGTAGTGCTTTCCACCCAGGACGTAGAGGTTGTTGCCCACTACAGTTACAGCATGACGGAAGCGTGGGCCATCAGGAAAGTGTCCCAGTGCCCGCCACTCAACCTGCTTCACCAGCCCCACAGCACTGACGTAGCGGTCTGCAAACCAGAGGTGTCTGCTGGGCTTCCGGGCAGTCAGGTTGCCCTTTACTTTGTCTCCACCACAAACCACCAACACCTCTTGCAAGGAACGTACCCGGCACGGCAGCTGGGCCGTGGGGGTGAAACTTGCTACCATGAGCTCACGGAGGACCTTTGGGTCAGCTACCCCTGCAGTCACAGATGGGACCTTCTTCAGCTCCAGGGTGGACATGAGGGCAAAGCGAACAGATGACAGGATCTCTTTGGCTAGATCCTCCTGGCCATCTCCATTGGCCATAAGCCACCGAGATGCTGCTTCCAAGGCTTCCAGTTCGTGGAGGACATTGAGACCATCAGAGCGGAGGAGGCGGATGAGAAGGCGTGCAGGAAGATCCAGGAAGGCTGGTGTAACCACCACACATGGGAAGGTGGACAAGATGTAGCTCTCTGCTACATGGACCACCTCATCCAACCCATAGGCCACAGCAAAGGCCAGCACATCAGGGACAGTTTCTGGGGTCAGGCCATGGGTGAAAACATCCAGGCAGAGAGTGAGGAGCCCCCAGGCCTGGTAGCGCAGGGAAGTCTCAGCTGCTTCCAAGACCATGGGCCATGGCCCTGCTACAGCTCCTGTGTAGGCAAAGGAGAGGAGGAGATGCAGCTCGGCTGGGGACAGTCCCGTGACCAGCGGGTCAGCAGGATCATGGGTGGACTCCCGCATGGGGCAGGTGAAAAGGGCCCGGAAGAAGTCACAGGAGCAGCTCAGGGCCAGTCGCTGAACTAGGAGGAAGAAGGAATAATGGTGGGAGGCAGCAGGGGACCCTCTGCACTATGCAGGCCCCAGAACACAGGTGTCTGGCCCCGTGCCCATCAAAGCCCCAGCTCTGCCAAAGAGAGCAGCAGAGGCACCCTGCAGGCACCTCTAGAGCCTGATCCCCACCTGGAGCTGAAGTCTTATCCCCACCAGAAAACTTGGTTGTCCCAGAGTGCCCTGTCCCACTCCTCAGCCCCTCATAGGGGACTCCCACCTCCTGCCCACCTGGGATGACCTCGTTCCCTGCCTGGAGCTGGAGGTCACAGCCCACACCACTGGCATGGAGCTGCTCCATGGCTCTTAGTGTTTCCCACTGCTCCTCCAGGGGCTTAGGACCATCTTCCTGGTGGCCAATCTCCAGACGCTGGGCACAGGCAGCCACCAGCCGGGGGGCACCCAGGGCCCGAGCAGCCTCCTCCACCTCTTTCACCTGGCCATGGGGCACAATTCCCCCATAGGCAAAGGTGAGCACAGCCCGCCAGCCCCACAGTGTGGCTCCAGGTGGCAGGGGAACATGGGGTGGAGAATCTTGGTGGAGTTGTCTGGTCCTGCCCTCCAGGAAGTGGCGGAAGAATGAGCTGATGGAGGCCAGGACCACAGCATGGGCCATGTCACCCTCTGGGCCCACGGCCACATCCACCAGCTGTCCTGTGGTGCGGAGGTGGTCAGCCACGGCCAGGAAGTGTCCAGCATGAGCACCATCCCGCAGGCTCCACTGGTCTGGGGCTGGACCCTCTGCAACCCACATCTTGCCTGTGGAAACACATGGAGCAGGGTGTCAGGGTGCTGTCTCCACAGCTGGATCCTCTGAACCATGGCAGGAGTACTGTCTGGGGACATGGGGTCTTGCTACTGGCACTGCCACATAGCAAAGCCACTAGATCCACCACCAAAGCCTATACCCACAGCCAGGGCCACCATGCACTGCTACTGCTCCATTACTGAATTTGATGCTTCTTGGCAAAAAACACAGCTCTGTAGGTAAGAAAAACAGTCCATTTCACTGCCCCATAGCTGAGCCTGATTTCCTCACCTGCCTCATCTCTGAATCCTTGGCATGAAGCTACAGACCCACAGCTAATGATGCTGAGCCCCATAGCTCAGGCCATTGTCACAACTCAGACTTTCAGTCCTATAGCACACACAACCACACCCTTCCTCAGCCATTGCCCACAGCTGAAACTACTGATGGTCCAACAGCAACCAAGCTGCTGGCCTCCAGCGAAGCACCTGTCACACTTGCTCGGTGCATGGCAGTGCCTGCTGTACACTGCCTGTCATGTGTCACGCTGTCTGCAATGTTGCATGTCATGCTCCCCTGCAGCACGTACTGTCAAGGTGTGCTGACCCTCATGACATTGCTGCCACCCCTTGCCCCTGCTGTGTTGCTCACTGTTCGCGCAGTGTTGCTTGTCCTCGCTCAGGCCATGCACTTTGCAGCCCAGTGAAGCGCTTGCTGTATGCCGTGCCCCTGCATTACTGTGTGGCCTGTTATGCTGTGCCGTGCACTTGTCCCCCTTACCGCCTGCTGCTGCTCTGCAGAACTCCTGTGACCCCCTAGGAATGTGCTCGGGTAATTATAGACCTGACAGAACACGTGTCCCCAGCCAAGAGGTGGGAGAGGCTCAGGCAGAGGGAGGTCCAAGGCCCCAGAGTTCCCAGGCTGGGACAGTGGGTCACTGAATTCTCTGAGGAGAGGCAGCAGCGCCAGCTGAAGCTGACAGCAGCTCCTGTAAACCCCATGCTACCCTGGGCAGGTCCTGCTGGGGATTCCTGGCCCCTCAAGGCCTCTCTCTAAACGTTGCTCTTCTCGAGAGCCCAGCATGAAGCAGAGCCCCCTCCTAAGCCCTCTGCCAGGAGACACACAACTGCCTGCTCCCCTACCCCCATTAGGGGGTGATAGGTCTACCACCATCTGCTGTGCTCCAGAGCTGCAGCCCAGCCCCACTGACTCCCAAAGAACTGTGAGTCTCAGCTCCAGGAGGATACCAGCCCCTTGGCCCAGCCTCAAGCGCCTCTAGGACCACCCTACAAACACCCAGGACCCCACCAGCCCACAGAGCACATACCAGAGCAACACAGCCTGCCATGGCTCTCCATGACCCTCCCTCTGCTGTGTCCCTCCCTGTGCTGTCCCAATCTCATCTTGTCCCTTCCCCTCACACCCCACGTTCTCCTCTCCCACACACCTGCATCTCCCATGCCCACATTCCCTGTCTCTGTAACTCATGCACCCATACGCTAGTGCTCTGTACTGCGCTGTTCCCGTATGTCCAGTTGAATTCCGTGTCCCCAAATATGCTCTCACATCCTGTACAAGTCCATTTTTCAGCACTTACCTATCCTGCTTGTGAGATTTTTTTATCCAGTTAGAATTTCCCTATCTTGTTATTTCCCATCCTTTACTGCACACCAGAGCCTGCACTTTCTGTAGTCACTGAGTTGTGAAAAAGTGCTATTAGATCAAATCTTGACCTTTTCTCCAGGCCAAATGATCCAGTCCTCACCTCTTTGTGCATTCTGTGCCTCTATGCTCTCCACCTCATTAGTGCGTTTGCAGGACACGCTCAGTTGTTCATAGAAAATTCAACCAGACATGGCTATAAGCAACCCGCTCCAGTTCTCAGCTGGCATTCAGAGGTCCCTTCCAGCCTCAGATATTCCTCAATTTCAACCCTGAAGCACTTAGCTCTAAACCTCCTGAAATGCTCTGTGGGGAAAGACCCCGAGGCTCCCAAACACCTTGTGGGCAACCCACAACTTCCCCATACCTCACCTTCCCCATCTTCAGCTCAGAGCCAAACACTTCTTCAGAAGATTAGGCTCCAGACTCTCACCGACGGGCAGAGTGCAGTGTAATCCCACTCGTTATCAAGAAGCCCCACAGGGCCCACTCAACTACAAGGACCTCACTGAAGCTACAACAGCATAGTGCTCACACTTCTGCACACAACACTGAGACATGGAGCCAAAGTAACCTGTGCACAGAAATTGCAGCTGGACCAAATGTCATTTCCCCTTTAGCAGCTCCAGCTTTTCACATCTCATCCCAGACGCCGGGAAACAGCCACGTGACACCAAAGTCTTGTGACAACTGCTGATTGGACTGAATCTTTATTACACAATGTCCTAAATACATACAGCGTTTAGAAGCCAGCTCAGAGGGGGAAGAGGTGACTTTTACAGCTTGGGAGGTCCCGTCAGCCTCCAGCCCTCCTTGTTACCAATCTTCACGAGAGCCGCAGTGATTCCAAACCCCAGACATGCTGTGGTGCCAGTGAGGTAACTGTGAGCTGAAGAAAACACATCAAACCAGAAAACACCCATTAAGACACAAGTCCTTTCCGATAGGACTGCCATTTTTCCTAAGTCCTTTGACCATCAGCAACACTGTCAATTGGAAAAGTGGCCTTTTTATAAAATTGAGTTCTCATGTTTATGGCTTTCAGTTTGAAATATTAATTTCAGTAATCCACTGTCCCATCCCCTTTAGTGGGCAATCTTAAATGGCTCATTTGAGTGACAAAAATGTTTGAGTGAACAATCTCTGCTTTGAACTCTCATCAGCTCAGCAGCTAGGACAAGTAAAGATTTATTCTGTTTCACCACAATTTCAGTTTAAATAGATCCCTCACTTTTTAGGTTAGAGGATGAAGGCCTACAGAAAACAGAGCTGCGTCAGTATCTGCAGGATCTGCTTAAGCTGCTTAAGCCTTACAAGGGGCTATAGGAGCAACAGCAGCAGGACACAGCTTGTCCCTGGGACTATGTGAAGAATTAACAAGGCAGATACTAGATTGTACTTGCTGTCTAAAATAAATCACATTTGTTGCCAAGAAAACATGGATTTCCACAATATTTTTCCTATCCTGAAATTTTAAGGTATAACTGGTAGTTCTTACTGGCAGTATTGAGTCAGCTCTCTTCTCATTCTATCACTTCATGTTCTGTTTGCTATCCTCCCCTCCTGCAGCCATAATTATTTTAGCAGGCCCACACAATGCCAATGAAACTGGCATGTACAGAGGCTGAGATGAATCATTGCCAAAGAAGCCTGACATCAACATTCTTTAATGTTTTGCCCCAAAAGAAAAATTTCTAAAACCAGCAAAGGCACATATCAATGCAGGCATTGTCCACAGTTACCTCTCACTCCCAAGACAGCTCCTGCTGCACAGCCGCCTACAAAATAGTTCAAAGGATCCTCTGGTTTTTCCCGGACTTGGGCACTGAGACAGGTACTTAAGCCAAACACAGCTCCCAGTGTAGCTGTAATCAAAAAGTAAAAAAAACCAAAAACAAATTCCTCAAGGACCAGAGAATTCACACTGAGCATGATTTCAATATTCACAGTGACTATAATGGCAAACGAAACAACATCCATTTCCCATTTGCCAGGGACATCCTATCCCAGCTGCTACAGTGAGACTCAGCATTCATCCAGTCCCAATCCAGCTTCCTGCATTTCTCCCCCTGCACCACATGGATCTCGCTCAGCTGTGAGCTGGACCCTCAGAGCACCGCACACCCACTGCCACCAATAGACACTGCATCCTGCCAGGGTATTGCCAAACAGCCCTTCCCAACAAGACGATGGGCTACCCCTGACAGCTGGGGGTACTGGAAGGGAACAGTGTGTCTCTGCAGTCACCTTCCCAGGTATGCCTGGACTCTGCACTGTAACTCAGCCCTCAAGTCCCTGTGAAGCCACCTCACAGCACCAGGCAGAGCAACCCCAAAGGGCTCTGCTCTCCCTGTACACTCCCTGGCACTCTCCTCTGTCTGCCTGGGGCTCACAATGATTACTGGATAGTAGAAAAAATGATTGATTTTGTAAATTATTCTTGTTTATAAAATGACTTTGAAATTAAGAATTTTGAATTTGAACTAAGAAACTGCAAAGTAGAAGCATCCTGTCCACTGAATTACACACCTCGTCCCATCAGACCCTACATTAATATAATTGCAAACTTTGGCAAAGAGCTGTGTCAAAAAAAGCTGGGTTTGTATCTAATACAATCTCTTGATCATGAAACGTGAAACTGTCTACCAGGCACCAAGCACAGATTTCAATTTTTGGGAACAACAAAATGTCCAGCATAAAAATTTTCAATCCCTATATAAAACCAGCAGGTCCTATTACAAATCTATCCAGGAAATGAATTATGCTGATGCCAAAATCAACTGAAAAGAGCACTGAAGAAACAAAACACCCAGACCTAGGAGCACATTTCAACTTTCCTGCTCTCCCTGTTTTGGACCAAGGCATTTGTAGGCAAAATGCACAGCTTGAGGCCATGAGGTGTGGCTCCTGAATGGCAGAAAGGACAAACCCTTCCTCAGGTATGTAAGAGGACCAATTACGCCTGTTTAGGATTAAGGGATTTATTGAAATCACAGTTGATTACATGATCCAGTCTGTTCATAAGGACATCAGCTCATTACCGATGCCAGATCCTGGTTTAGAGTCAAACTACTCAAAAATGCAAACCTGGACTGACTGCACCCCAGCTCAGAGCATAAGCACTTGGGTCGAGGTAGAGGTGGCAAAAGCTACTGAATTAGACTGAAAAACCAAAGTCTGCCAAGAGGAAAAGCTGCACTTGACAAGGGGCAGAGGGAGCTTCAACCTTGCAGCCCCTTCAGCTCCCTGCTCCTCTCTTCAGCATCCACTTTGTCTTCCAAAGACAATTCCAGACAACATGGTTTCTCCTTCTCTGTAGAACATGAAGGAAAAAACCCCATGTTTATTTTCCTTTTGCCACCAAAACCATTGCATTGTTCTTTAGCAAATGCAGTTTATTAAATACAATGCCTAAATATATTAAGTAAAAACCTAAATTTGCTTACACTATGTTGCTGCCCACAAACTGAGTATTCTAGAAATATTAAAAAAAAAAAAGAAAAAAAAAATCCAAAGTATCTTTTACTCTAGATTGCAAAACATATGTTAACCTGACGTACAAATCAAGGATATGTCTTTCCATTTCAGTGTTCTGGCTCTTTGCTAAACAACGACCCAGGGCCGGTGAAGGAGAGAACCACCAAAACCGTGCAGGAACAGAGGCAAGGGCAAAAGCGAGGGCGCAGCCAGACCGGACAGAGGCGAGGCTGGCGCCCCTGTGGGGCGCGGGAGTCCCACCCCATAGTTACACTGCCGAGGGGCCCGGCCCTTACCCATCGTGACACTGTCCGCCGCAGCCGTCTGCAACGCGGCCAGAGCCGAGCCGGGCCGCAGCAAGATGATGCGATACGCCGCCCCGACCAGGCCTGCAACACAGCACTGCGCGTCATTGCCCGGGCCCGGGCCCCGCTCGGCCGCCCCCCCCGTATGCCCTGTTCCCCCCGGTGCCCACCCGCGGCCGCGCCCACGCGCGTGGCGAGCCAAGTGCGCTGCGGGCACTGCTCGCCCTCAGGCCCGTCCCAATAGCCCGCCATGGCGAACAAGGGCACGGCCGAGGTATCGCGAGAGGACGGCGCGGCCCCGCCCCGCGACGGGAGGAGGCCAGGGATCGTCCCGCGGGCACGCGCGTGGCGAGGGCGGTGGCCCCGCCCCCTCGCCTTTCCTGCCGCGGGCAGCCGGTACCGTGAGCTGCGCACCGGCTGCTGCCGTGGACAGCCGCTCCGGCACTGGCCTCAGGCATTTCTCCCTCGTGTTCCCAGCTGCCTCACCTGTGGCTCTCAGGCTTTTTGCCTATACCCGGGGCTCTGACCCTACAGTTTGTCTTTGCTGACTGCTTGCGGGGCGGGGAGATTGGAGTGGTTGGGTTGTGTTGTGTTGTGGGTATTTTGCATTTTTGTGGAGGAGGGGTTGTTTTTGGTTTGTGGTTCGTTAGGTTTTTTTGTCNTGTTGTGGGTTTTTTTCATTTTTGTGGGGGGGGGGTTTTTTTTGGTTTGTGGTTTGTTTGGTTTTTTTTTCTGGTTGGTTGGGGGTTTTTTTTTTTTTTTTTTTTTCCTGTCTTTTTTTTTTTTAATAGGGTCTACAACTCTTACTTAATGGGGCTTGAAACATTTTTAATGAATTTTCAAAGATTCTGTTTTAATTCTATGTGTCTGTATTGCTGTATGGCCTTATTTCCTTCTGAAATAATAAAGATGCTTTGACACGGGCTGTAGGGATGCTGTACACATTGATTCTTCCAGTTGTTGATAATATGCTAAGACAACTCTCTACCGTACCTTCTCGGTGATGTAGGGAAAATCACACAATGAAAAGCTAATGTCCATAAAGGAGGAGTCCTTCAACTTTATTTTAATAAAGGGAGAGAGTCCACTGAGGCCTGGGCCCACGGTGTTTTCTCTCTCGAGGTTCTGGAGGGCACAGTCTCCTTTATTCCTAAATTCCTGGGACATGTTGTTGCCCTCTTCCTTTCCCCACTGGCTGAGGTACTAGGAAAGTACAGCCTTCCCGAACCACCTGCCACATATTGCCCCTCGAACCTGTCATTTCCCTCCAAAGTTCAGAAGTTCAGGCTTGTGCAGAGTCCCCCACCTATCTGTTTCAAGAGTCAGGCAGTCTGGGCTGTGTAACAAACCTGCTGCTTGAAGCTAGTGGAGACATTAAGACCCATTTCAAGGTCATTAACACCCATACCCTCACCGTCGAATTGTTCGTGAAGACATTAGCTCACCCTATCAATCCTTCCTTTTCTTATTGCTCAAATTGACTTCACAAATCCTAGTTGTTTTTAATCTTTTTTTAAGATTGGCATGGCATAAAGATTGACATTTGAAACACTGCCTCCCAGCTTTTCCACATCTGGCCCCTGCACCGGCTGTGGCAAGCAAATACAGAGAAACAGAGACTACTATAAGTACAGAGAATAAAGCAGGCAATGACAGTTCATATTGTGATAAATGAATATGATTTGTGCTAACTAGATTGTAACTATATTAGCAAAATGGTAACCATATAAATAGAAAATAATTGTTATAAACAATAAAAGAAAATAATTGGTGAGACAAAACAGATCTTAGGCAGGAGGAGGATAGAATGCAGGATATAAGATCAAGATAATAAGAGCTTTGGCCTTGGGATGAGCCAAGTTTGGGATATAGGATTGAGATAATAGGGACTTCAGCCTTGGGATGAGCCAATATGGGACAACTCCAGATACAGAGTTTGAGTTAGGTTCTTTTTATAAAATAATAAGGTTTATTTTTGGAATATATGCTTAATAATATAACACAAAGCATAGTGCACATGTGCCATCTATAGGATCACACAGTGGACAATGATGAAGAGGAGAGCCTTCACCGGAAAGAAGACCCATGAAAGGGTTGGAAGACCCCTAACTACCAGTAGAGCATGCGCAATGTAATATAGTGACATAGATTTTAGGAATTGAAAGTAGGAGGAGATTTACAGGAAATATTGATAAATATGTATCAGCATATAGTATATAAGTGTGGATTTTGGCTTAACTTACTTTGTACATGAGGCAGGGTGATGAGCCCTCCCCGTACCCCAGTCAGTTTTGCTTATGCTTTATACAAACCTATATTATATTTAATCACTTATTGCCAAATTTTGTATATGCTTAATAATATACTTGATTGTATTAATTTATACAAAACTGCTGAATTAAAAATTTCTGCTAAATTTAATTTTGTTTTTTGTTAAATTGGACAGATAGAATTATATTCATAACAATATTAGCCCACTAATCATTAGAGGTCCTTCTAGAGGAACTGTGGCTAATGAGAGCTGAAGTCTCCCATCCTTTTCCTCCTGCTGAGAATTCTGAAGCTCCAGGGCTTTAGAGACCTTGATCCGAGCGTCATGGGTCCTGTGTTCATCTGTCCTGACTGCTTTCTCTGCAGTCCTGGTTGGATGTTATGAACAGCAAAGTCCAAAGACAGCATCTGTGCTAACTGTGCTTTCCTGTGCTTCCTTCTCCTTTTACGAGATACAGAATCCTGGCTACATACTGGTTGAAATATACATCTTCACCTCCCTGCCACGTTGAAAATTAATTGAAAGGGTGAAATGAGAATGGAATGAGAAGGAGGTGCCTTTACAAACTGTGGGCCTGCTGGTAGATAAATCCAAATACTGAGAGGTGAAAGAAGCAATGGAAGGAACCATAAATTCCACAGGAATTCCATTAATTGACACAGACTGTTACTCAGTCAAGGCTGTACTAAATCCTGGAACTTAAAGAACAGAGACACAAGGAAGAAGAAAAGGGGGGAGGAGCACATTAGAAGGTGGTCAGTAATTAAGTGGTCTGAGAAGTCTGTACCTCACAAATACCTCAGCCAATGGGGAAAGAGAGAGGGAAATGCAGCCTGGAAATCAGGATAAAAAGGAGACTGCATCCTCCAACCTTTTGAGAGACTCCATGAGAAATGCTCATGGCCTCCTACTTTTTTTGACTAAAGTTGGCTTTTATAAATATTAAAATGAATGGTATATGTATAATGTTGGATAAGATGGTAATGAGAAAAAAAAAAAACAACAGAAGGGGCCATTTGTTCATGTAACTAATCCAAGGAATGGTAAAGAATAAACAGGCAAATTCCTCGCATTCTTGGATTATCCTATCTGGATGAAGATGAGAAACATGAGAACCTCAGGGAAGGAGTTGTCAATCATCCTTATCAGAAATAGTAAAACAAGACCAACGAGTCACCAAGAGGAATAACAGGAACAATGAATGCAAGATTTACAAGAGGGGGCGGTGCAAGTGGGGTAGGGGGGAGCCAAAAGAATGGTTTTGAATAATACATGAAAGTTTATGAATACACAACATGTCAGTGCATTTAAAGATGCATTTTCTGAGTTAGGGTGTGCCATCTGGTGGAATGCCAAGGCACCTGGCCATTTTTAATCCTTTGCTTAATTTTTGTCTCCTATTGTCTTTTTATTAAACTTTTTAAATTTTACCAGGAAAGTGAACCTCGTTTTTCACACTCGGCAACAGGCTGCAACCACTTCCTTCCTTCCCCTGAAAGAGGGTATTGCTTTTTAGATACCTGTTGTCCAGGTTGCCTCAGAGTAATCTGAGGGTATGGAGAGGCTCCATATCCAGTTTTTCACATTCCACTGGGACTATGCACACTTCTGGGTTCACTTTAGCATAAGCTTTATCAGCACAACAGCACTAACTTCCCAATTACTTCTCATGACAGTAACTCACATTCCAAACTCAGTCATCAAATCCCCTCCTAGCCAACACAATTACAACTAGGAACAAACAGAAACTTATGTATTTCAAATCCATCGCCCACATTCACCAATAGCAATTGAATAAAACACACCTGCTCCTCTTTCTCACTTATCAAAAGAAAACTTGGACAATTGTCCCCCCTTTGGCATAAAATTCAAAGTAGAAAGAGAGGCTCTCGTCTGTTACTAGGAAACACACTTCTCAGTCCAGCAAGGGGGCCAATGTGGAGTGCTACTGGTACAATAGGAGATCCTGACACCCTGCACTATCCATTTCTGATGTTCTCTTTTTTTACAAATAACACATTGATTCTGTCCCAACTGTTGTCCTGGTGGGGCCACCCCCTTCCCTTTGGTCCTGGGGCTCCCTGTGTGTTTTTTCCCGTTGGGGGAAAAACTTGACATTATCCTTGCCTGTACCTTTACCTTTTCCTCATCCCTTCTTTCATATTTTATATACCTGATGTGCCTTTCTAACCAATTCCTGCAAGGGCCCACTCTGCCACCTCTCCAGCCCATACTCCTACTGCCTTTGGGCTCTCAGCCTCCCACAGCCTCCAAACTCTCTGCAAAATCACTCACCTCCCCAGTGATCCAAACCAAATCCCTTCCTGTATCAAGCCAGGCTTTGGTGACACATTGTCTCTTACACCAAAGCCAGTCCCTGTCCTGCCACAGTGTCCAGACACACCCCTCCAGCACACCTGCCCAGGCCCACAGGGTATTCTCCTAGCACTAGAAGTTCTGTAAAGCACCAGGTCCCAGTGGATGGGCACAGCCGATGGTGCCACAGGGACAGGCAGGTGGACGGAACATCCTGCAGCCTCATGGGGCCAGGAGCCACTGCAGCCCCTGCCCATGGGGATGGCATCTTTGGGCTCCTCCTGGAGCTGAGGCCTGGTTGTCCCACAGTCTCGGCTCAGTCCCACACCTTCCCCACAGGCCCCCAGCCTGAGCTGCCAGTCCTGCACTCTTGCTCTCAGCCTTGGCACTCCTCACTATAGAGAGATCTCCTTAAGTCCTGAATAGTAAAGCAGACAACCCCAAATCCTTCACCTGGCTCCATAATGACTGGGGGTGTAGGAACAACACCTCTGTTTTCCCTGTCCTGGAAGCTGGGAATACAAAAAGACCTGCAGCTGGCCCTTATTAGAACACAGATGTTGAAGGTAAGGTGGAGAACATCCCAGTCCTCACTGTTTCTCTTTTCTTATCACATAGTCTCCCATTGCTATTTTCCTTGCCGTATTCCTTCACACTCCCCTTCAATCAATCCTTTCCCAAACCAATACCACCTGTCCCCTGTTGCTGAGACCCTTTCTCGGCTCCCCTTATTGCCTCCTCTGGGCGTCCATGTCCTTATCTGCCTCTGGGAGAATGTACAAACCATCCCAACACTCTCCCAAAGAACCCTTCTGAGGTATTTTGGGATCATCAGCCCTACAGTTGAGACCTTTCTTGACTTTCCTTTACTGCCCCCTCTGGGCATCCTGCCATGTTTTACCCCTTGAAGTTTCCATTGTACGCACTGGTGTGATTTCCAGTGGTCCTTTCCAGTGGACTATTCTTGGACCCCTTAGTCCATCACTCTTCTGTGCATCTCAGGTACCCATCAATCACCTGGTACTGGCCAGGGCCGAAGGGAGCTGGTAATCTAAAATGGGGTGAGGCATGCCTCCAGCTCCTCTTGCCACATGCCAGATGAGGATGCTGGAAGAATCCCAGATGAGTCCTCATTTTGTATGGAAAAATCACACAATGAAAAGCTAATGTCCACAAAGGAGACAGAGGACTCCTTCAACTTTATATTAATAAAGGGAGAGTCCACTGGGGCATGTGCCCATGGTATTTTCTCTCTCAAAGTTCTGGAGGGAACAGTCTCCTTTATTCCTAAATTCCCAGGGCATGGTGTTGCCCTCTTCTTTTCCCCACTGGCTGAGGTACTAGGAAAGTACAGCCTTTCTGAACCACCTGCCACATATTGCCCCTTGAACCCGTCATTTCCCCCCAAAGTTCAGAAGTTCAGGCTTGTGCAGAGTCCCCCATCTATCTGGGGAGCACACTCAGAGCTGCGGTTGCTGGAAGAAAGGGTCTTCTTAACCCAGACAGAGCCTCTTCTGCTGCTCCTTCTTCTCCTTCGTGGCCCACGGAAGGAGATCCCCTGGCCTGCTAGGATGTCCTGTTGAGACTGCTGCAGAGCTGCTGACCCAGCTCGTCTATCCACTGCCCCAGGACTTCTGTGTCTCAGCTCGGGGGTCTTTTCCTAGGAGCCCTGCCAGAGCACCCAGGATCAACAGCCCAGGGAGTTGGTGAAGCAAGCTTTTCCCCCCCCATCATCTTCTCATCTCTGTCACGGGGCCCCTGATTCTGTTTCTTTGTTGTTAATACCGCAGTTATTGTCGTTTTGTGTACCTTGTTATATGCACCAGTAAAGGACTGCTATTCCTACCCCATATCTTTGCCTGAGAGCCGCTCAATTTCAAAATTATAATAATTTGGAGGGAGAGGTTTTTCAAGGGAGGCTCCTGCCTCCCCTAGCACATACCTGTCTTTCAACCTAAGACACTAGGTTCTGTAACAAACCTGCTGCTTGAAGCTAGTGGAGACATTAAGACCCACTTTCAAAGCCGCTAACACCCATACCCTCATTGTTATAAGTGCATGTTATAGTATTGGCTTTTCGCAAATACTGGGATAAATGCTGTAAGTATAATGTTAAAACAGCTTTTCTGTATGTATATGGTTTTTTCCTTTTCTCTCTTCTCTCTGCTAATAGCAAAAGTTAAACATAAGTTTTTTAGAGATAGTATGCTTAAACTACTCGCCTAGTTAACAGCCTATGAACGTGCTATTGGAGCCCTGCAGCTGACACGACAATTATCAACATTCACCGCCTGCTTTTGCTGAGACCACCACCCAAATTAAAAGATAAGGACACGCATGCTCTAAAAAGGCGGACCCAAGGAGTGGCCATGCAAAACAGTTCCCAGAAAAAGTTGACTATGCATGAAGGACTAGGAATATGGAACAGGTGGATGTGTCAGAAAAGTTATTTAAATGGGCTTTCCTTAAGCAGCAGTGTGCTCTTGGTAGCATGCCAAGCACCCGGCTGTTTAACCCTTTGCTTTATGTTTGTCTCCTATTGTCTTTTTATTAAACCTTTTAAATTTTACCAGGACAGTGAACAGTGTTTTTCACACTCAGCCACTGAATTTGTTTGAAAAGACACTAGCACACATCTACACTATCAGTGACATCCCTTCAAGCAAAGCTTTTTCAGTTGTTTTCCTGACTCCTGAAATAACCCAAAGATTTGAGTGAAGTCTACAACTGTATTGTTGTAGCTCAAGCTTTCTCACCTCTCCTACCTCTTTTCCCTGTATGTGAAAAGCATATTAAATACTTCATTTCTTCTTTTTCCATTATGCTGAGTCCCCCACAGTACCTCTTGTATGTGACAGGAGCTCAAAACAGCTGGAGTTGGATGCTACTGCTGCATTATCCAAAGGAATTTTTTGTACCGCTGTATCCTGCTGGCAGTAAAGTCAGGGCTTCACAAGCCCCGGCAGCAGCGAAAGAAGCATGGCCAGGGGTCAGCAGTTGTGCCAGGCTGTATCACAGCAGAGGTGTGCTAGGGTGCGCTCACAATGCAGCAGGCAAATCATCTCTGTTCCAGAGCTGTCTCAATGCCAGGAGCTGGTGTGAAGTGCATTCACAACAGAGGGCCTTCCACTGTCCCTCGGCTTGAGCACTGCTTCTTCTGCATGCCAGAGAGCTTGCTGTTCTTACACACAGAACCAATGCCACCCATTAGACACTCACTGGTGCTTTAATAAAGGAAGCATTTTTAGAATAGCTTTGCCCCTTCTCCAAAGCTCTTCCTAAGCACATCTGACAAAGGGCTGTGTGACCTTTCCAGACAGCAGGATGGAGAAAACACTCTCCTGCAGGGTGGCACATGCTGCAAATGCTCTCTCCCCAATAT
Organism: Bombycilla garrulus; assembly: GCA_013400315.1. NCBI lineage: Eukaryota > Metazoa > Chordata > Aves > Passeriformes > Bombycillidae > Bombycilla > Bombycilla garrulus. The sequence goes on along the minus strand of VXBU01017991.1, from coordinate 27,250 downwards.
AAACATACAGAAGCCACTGATTCTTGCACAGACTCTACAAGACTCTACACCATTAAGTAAGAAATAGCTTTCTGGGATCCAAGCAGCTCTTAAAAGCTCTTCTTAGGCCCTAACTCATTCAGTAGATTCATAATGCTTCTTCCACTGGCAAGGGAGATGGGACTGAGAATTCACATCTCTTCTGCTTTGCAGCAGGTACAATGCCTGTAGCTGCAAGACTCAGCACCCTGCTGTGTACAGCTTTCCACTTGCCTCATGGATAAACTGCAGCTAACCTTTCCACACTGCTGGTACGGTTTATTGAGCAGATACACATCCTTGTGCTGCAGACTCTCAGCAGGTAGTACATGCTGTTCAGAGAGCTATTACAATAGGAAGGAACAGCTACCTTACTATAAATAGGCAAGTTCCAGGGAAAGCAACACATAATGTAACATTACTCTTAAACCACTAAATTGGATTCAAATATTTTTACTGATGATAAACAAACTCACTGATAGAGAATATTAGTTGTTTTAAACAGGGGGAGAGGCTTGCCATTGTACTATGAGCTGCAGATAACTGGGGTTCCTTTTATCTCCAAAACCTTTTCAGAAATGGCAGAATCATCCATCAGCAAACTCCATTCAAAACACTTCCCCATACTTCCCTCTTGGGAGCTTTGTGAGCCTGCCTTGTCCAATAGACCTTCTGTCTGCAGCAGAAGTTGTACTCTGAATTCTCCAGAATGGGAATTTATCTTTCTGCTAAATGGATTAAAGACAGCAAGCTGCTTTTCAGAGGACAGTGTACAGTCATCACATGGATGCTCAGGTACATGTTACCAGCAGCAGACACCCTGCAGTGGGGGCTCAATGACCCCTCCTGGTCTCTGGAACAGGAGGAGGAAGTCAAACATAACATCATCACTTGGCTTTTTCAGTTTCATTAGAAGCTGAAGGCAAAGTACAAGAATTCGGTCACGAGTGGTTCATTTAAAAAAATCCCACATTTAATTCACAGATAACCTTGGAAAAGGCATTCACTGCCAACCCATGCAACAGAATTACCAGTTTTCTCAATGACAAATTCAGCTTCTTTATCTTTACAAAAGGAAGAGTTTTGGAAAAAGAGTCCTTGAAAGGAGGTAGCCAAAAGGGAGCTCTGAATACTCAATTCAAATGAGACTTATTTACAGAAATTATCTGTAAGCATTTCTTAAGGAGATACCTGTACTTTCACCTAGCAGTAAAGAATCAAACCTGACTTTGTCTGACTTAGCAATTCTCTATTGCACCTGTGTTGGTCTGTGCTGATTTTGCAGGAGGGGAAAAAAGGAACTCTTAAAAAAATTTAAAACATCTTTATAACATCCTGTATGAAAATCCACTATCCACACAATGGACTAGAGTTCAATTGAAGCCAGTGAGTGCACAGAAAGACCAAGTAACACCGGGAGAAAAAGCACACAGTGAAAAGTCAGTTTAATGAAATCTTGTATGACACATTATGGCAATTATCATAATTGGAATTCCTAAAACTAGAGAAGATGATGGGAAACATGGTAAATTTTAAAATAATGTAACATGTTTCTAGAAAGTAAAGTACACTCACTGGGAGAGCAAGAGACTGGTTGAACAGCAGAATAAGACACATTAGGAACAGTCATTTAACGGCAGTAATACCCAAGCAATGGCATTGATACTGCAGGGAACAGAGAGGAGCCATTACAAAGTTGGAGGATTTTTATTCCTGCAGGCTTCTAACAATCTGGTCACCTCCCATCCTAGTTCTAATGCAGGATAGCTGAGGACTTATTTAGATAATTTCCTGCCCTGTCTTCTCTAAAGCAATGCATCATGCACTGGGAACTGGAGTACAGACAGATCTTGTAATTACAACATTCTCTTACCTTAATGTTCATATTTCCTGTGGGTGTCTTTTTTTTTTTTTTTTATTTTAAGGAGGATAAGAGGTTTACTTCTGGTTTCAGTGACGTCATTCTAGCAGCATTTTCATAGAATCAGAGAGCACTCTGAGTTGGAAGGGACCCATCAGGATCATCAAGTACAGCTCCTGGCCCAGCACAGGGCACCTCAACAATCCCACCCTATGACTGAGAGCACTGTCCAAATGCTTCTTGAACTCAGGCTTGGTGCTATGACTACTGCCCCAGGAAGCATGTTCCAGTTCTAAAATCACTCCCTGGGTGAAAAATTTCCTGATATCCAAGCTAAACCTCCCCTGACTCAGTTTCATGCTGTTTCCTCAAGCTCTGTCATTGGTCACGAGAGTGCACAGACTGGTACCTGTCCCTCAGCCTCCCCCCATGAGGAGGCTGAAGACTGCACTGAGGTCTCCCCTCAGTCTCCCTTTCTCCAGGCTGAACAAACCAAGTGCCCTCAGCAGCTCCTCATACAGCTTTCCCTCTAGACCCTTCTCCATCCTTGCGGCCCTTCTTTGGACACTCTCTATGAGCTTAATGTCTTTTTTATACTGTGGTGCCCAAAACTGCCCCCAGAACACAAGGTGAGGCTGCCCCAGTGCAGAGCAGAGAGACACAATCCCCTCCCTCACCTGGCGTCCCCCCAGGACATAGCTGGCCCTCCTGGTTGCCAGAGTACATTGCTGAGTCATCAGCAAGCATGTTCAACTTTACTACACTCTTCAGTACTTTTTTTCCACTTGGAAACTTGAAAGGCTGTGCTTGTATGGGTCAGCAGCCATACAGGAGACACAGGAATTGTCAACACCACACAAAAGTTAACAAGAGGCCTAAGGGGAAAGATGGAGCAGGAGCATGATCAAGGGGAAGACTGCTATAAGGCAGCAGAGCTGGTCACCATTACCTTCCCCTTGAACAGCCACTGCCCGGGTATGGGAAACACAATGCAGGGCTCAGGGTGTTTTGTTTGCTTGCTTGCTGACACAGGTTTTAATGTAATTCCCATGTACATTTCGATATGACAGTCTTACAAAGATCTTTTGAGACACATGGGCATTATCTGGTTTCGCCTGTCACTGGTTTACTAAGGCTTAAAGCAGAGAGCTAAGTCAGGACTTTGCTTTGGCCTAACTGTATCTTGCTGGGCAGGACCTGAATTCAACCCACTGTCAATTCTGTTGGAATGCAGAGCAACACAATTCTGTCAGGATGCACAGCAACATTTCTGCCTTCACTATAAAAATTTATGCAAAGCTTCTAGCAAAAAAAAAATCTGTATCAGTAAATAGTTGCCGAATTTTTTAGAAAGCTGTAGATGATTGTGTACCACCAAACCCCAAAGCAAGCATGCTTATGCCATTTTTCTCAATCTTCATGAATCATCAATTGCATTTTAGGTAAAACAGTTCAAAGTGACACTCAGCATGGACCCCATAGAGCCTAGGACTAGGAAATAATGCCTGTTTTCCCAGAAGTAGGCTGTGCTGGCCAAGACACCTTATTAATTTCCCTTATGAACAAGCTGCTGACAAGAGACAGCTTTATGGTGCAAGGGTGTTTGAAAATAGTAGTTTAAATCTGAGTATCTCAACAATGTAAAAAGACCCTAGATCCAAAAATGCAGATCACTTACTTGAAAGTCCCCAGACCTTGCAATGCAGAAACAATTGTGCGGTGGGTACTAAGGAACCTACAATGTTCCTGTTGAAGCATGTCAAGAGTAGGGGGTGCAGCAACAGGTCTGTTCATTGGTAAAAACCCCCATAACTCTAAAGAGGAAAAAAGAAAACCAAAATGCAAGAAGGCATGAGCAGACAGTCCAGAGAGATCAAGATGCAGTGGCACAGCTCATCATTAGCCCTATTCAATTGCCAGAAAAGTAATCACAGATGTTCCTTCAACTGGCTATCAGGAAAAGTAAAAGCACCCTCTGCCCCAACAGCATCAGTCTTCAGTGATGGTTAACAACAGAAAACAGGGGAAGACTTGTTTTTGACTGCCAGTGAAAAGTGTGTTTCATTAAAATAGAGGCAATAAAGACTGCTCTGCTATTTGAATACTCAGTTTTTTTAAAGCTGATTTTGTGATATAACCTGGGTTTCTGTTTTCAATTCATGCTATGTCAAATGCTTCTTCCCCTTTCATTTTCTTTTAGGTGATGCATTTTAGATCCTTGACCTACAAAGGAGTAAGCATGCAAGTCAGAAATTATGCATCAGCAAACTGTTTATAAAGAAAACAGAACAATTTGGGGAATGCATAGTGAAAGTGGCCAGGTGACTACCAAATTCCAACCTTGCTGGACAAAAACATACCATACGTTTTAATAAGAAAATGAAACTCAACTTTCACACAAAAGGCTCAAATGATCAAAAAAACACCCAAAGGGAAAAAAAAAAGTGAGTATTGTTAGAGTAGGAGTACTTCAGAATTATGCACAGAAAAACACTGCTTTTATTTGTGGTGGAACAGAATACAATAACCTTCAGCCCAACTACTCAAGGCTGGCAGTTCTTCATGCTGAAAGACTTCAAGAAATGAAATGGGGACAGGAAGGGTTAGAAGTTAAATTTTCCATTTAAGGCCATTAATTCAGCAAGATTTTTAAAAATGTCCTCAACTTTAAACATGAAGAGTTGCATTGACTTCAGTAAAATTATTGACATACATTTAAGTCAGGCAAGTGCTTAAATAGCTTGTTGAATCAAGCCATTAAATGAGAGCTGCTTTACTATACAGATTTATTTTAATGGCTGGCAGAGCTCATTACATGAGCCTATTTTATTATTCCAAGGGCTAACAGCTGTTTTGTCATTAACTTTTCTGAAGGTGTAAACTGTATGCCTCCTGCACTTTACTGTAGCCAGAGAAACAAAAAATTTTCTAAGAAAAATTGTATGCAACATCTATTATATATAGTGGCTTAGCTCTCCCTTAAATAGTAACAGAAAAGAACAGTACAAAACAATAGTTTCACTTTTTTAACACACAAGAGCATCTTATTGAAAAACTAAAATAAAAAAGTCTCACCACAATATAAATCCCCCAAAAATAATAATGAAATGGGAAGAAAAAAGGAGTTAGCAAAACGTCCTGCAGACTATAAAGTCTCTTATTATGACATTAAAAAAGCTTTTCTGGTGAGCCACAATGTTTTGTTTCTTTCTGTTTACAAACCCACTAGACAGCAAACAATAGCATCCACATCCACAACCTATGTTGGGATTAAAAGGTAAAAACATAACCTGCCCCATCTGCAGTCCAAAGAAATACGAACCCAAAAGGGCAGTCAGTGAGCATAGGAGCTGGTGAGGACTGGGTTTCCCTGCATAAAGGTAAGTAAGGGTTATAAAAGCAGAATTCGAGTTGGAACCACGTCGAAAAGTTCTCTCTCGGAGACCTGCAAGACATGAACTACTGAAGAAACAGCCAAAAGGTCCCTATGAAAAGCTGTGACAAGCTGTAATGTGCCGTTTTAATTACAAGGAAGAGGGGAAATGGTTGGGGGTGGTTGCATTTTGTGTTTTTGTTGTTTTGGGGTTGGATTTTTTTTTTTTTTTTTTCATCAATATGATGAGCTTTCAATGTTCCAAACCACATTCAGGTAGTTTCCAAGTCTGCTTTTTTTTGTGTGGAATCTACTGATCCAGATCAAAAACCCAAACAAACAGAACAGAGATGCACAGTTCTTAAGTCCTGGAGCTTTCAATATCGCCTGAAATAACTGCTGGCCTGGGGTATCCAGAGATGCCTGCAAGATGATGTTCATAGCAGCCTTGCAAGCAGATCAGCTCACATCTGCTATGTGCTGCCAACGTTCTGTCCATCACTTTCATCATTAGGACCTGAAACAGTAAACGTAGTTCTCAGTCATAAGAAATACATTTTGCTTCCTGCCTTGAAGTAAGAGACCCATCCCAAGTGGCCTACAGAAGTCTTAGATTCAGGCGTTCAATGAAAGATGAGAACTGTATGATTCCTCCTCGCCCGCCTTGCATATGCCTTCTCCCGACTAAGATCTGTCTACTGTAGAATTTTATGCTCTTGACTAATCTGTTTCAGGAATCCCAGCAGCATCCCAAAACCTAAAAGCTCAGTTTCCAACCTCTTCAATCTTCCCACTGCTTTTGTTCATATTCATTCCTCTTTTTTTTCCCCTCCTGTGAATCAGGAGGACTGTCAAAGGCTGGATGTTCTCAGCCACAAGAAAGAAAGGTGACTTCCAAGTCGAGAGCACAAAAGGAAGCCTTACTCAAATTTTCTTAAATTATGGTCTCATGCACACTAAAAAATATTACACTCCTTCCACGCCCTCTGTAAACCTTCTGCTTTCCAAACAATTCTCTACTGAAAGGTCAGTCTGGATGCTGCCTACTGATCCTGAATCATCTCAGGTTTCATGTGCAACTTGTGGCCATGATGAAGGCAAAAATGGAACTCAGAACCACCCTTAGAATTCCTGTAAATGATAAAAAGCACAGAAAACCTCTGCTAAACTGTGGCATGTAACTCAGAGGCAGCACAGCGGCCTTTTACCAGTTTGGAGAAGAAGCAAGAAATAGTTGCATTCAAAAAAGGAAATCCATGCAAGAGTCCTACTCCATAGATGTACACAAAGAGCAGAGTCTGCCTTAAGAAATGATACAGAAAAATGCATGGATAACAGGAAACACCACTGTCTTACTTACCACTTCCAACTGATCCTGAAGGTGCGATAACATCATCATCACTGTCTTCCTCATTTGACTGCGTTACCTCTGGCTCAGGTGCTACATTCTTGACTTCTTGCTCTTGTTCCACTCGACTGCGCAAGGCCAAGATGCGATGGTGCAATGCAGCATACAACTGCCCTGTATCTTTAGAGCTTGCCTGCATTTTTTAATATTCAGAAATAAGAAAAAGGTGCATGGAATTACAACACAATAAAACAGTGCTGACATAATACACACCAGTCATGTCAAATTTCACAATATACTTTTTAGTTTTCTCATAAAGTGTTTTTCAAACAGTCAGAATGGGCTGTGGTACACATAGCAGGACATTACTTATACAGAACTCTGGTAATGAGAGTATGTTCCTCCTCCAACTTTCTCTAGCTAACACACCCAGTACTTCCTGATTTCACATAGCCTTCTTCACACAGAAATCACACAGCTTTCCTGACATCTCCCAAAAGCTCACATTAAAAAAATCTTCAACTATATTCTTGCAGATTTTTGTTGGCCTGTCAATAATTCAACTTCACACATTAGTTAATCGTAATCAAGACAATTGTTTCATGAGGCACTGGCATAGAATTTCAATGTAAGATACAATGAGAAAACTCAATGGACAATCAGGCAGGCAATTATTCCATTTTTTTTTAACAGTCTCTGTTTCAGAGGGAAGCATTTTTGACAACCTGTCAAATTCTTTCATAAAAAATAGTTTTCATCTGCCCCATCTGAACTTGAATCTGTCACCTCTGCACCTGTGAAATTCCCCTGCAATGAGCTGTAATGAAAAAAAATAATTCCAAACAAGATATTTTATCAAAACTAAAATCAAGAGTGAATAACCTGATGACAGATTAACACAAAACTTCCAAGTCTAGAAAAATATGGAGAAAAACTAATCCAATAATTTCACTTCTTTTTCCTCATCAATGCATACTTGGTATCATTAAGTTCCATTCTGGGACTGCAGATCCCAGCCCTACAAACCTAATGTCACGGGAAAAGCTGACCATTTGTTGATACTCTCAATTTCTGATCTCTAGGAACACTAATTATTTTGCAACATCTTGTGTAGAATCAGTGCAAGTCAAAAGAATGCGTTCAGACCCCTCCAAATCTGTAAGCGCTTTAGCAGGCATTAGGGAATGACCTTTCTTCCTTGCGGACTGTATGATTAAATCCCAAATGTTTTAGTAATTCTGACTGGGATTGCCGTTCCCCATTTAAGCAAGCACAGAAATCACTTTCACTATCCTGTTACTGCTTTAATACACTGCATTAAAAGAAAATTGAAGCTAAAACGCATAATCCTTAAGTATTAATATGATGCTTTTGACAGTTTTAGTGTTTCCTTTTCAGTGGGCACCTATCCATCCTCCCACACTGCCGACAATGACAGCTTTCCTGTGCTGAAAGTTCCAGTAGATCTAATTTTGGTTAAACTACTGCATAAAATCTATGAAGTAATGCCCATTTTTCTTAAATCACCAAAAAATCTGCATTAAACACTATAGTTAGAGTCTCAGTATGTGTGGAAGAGATCCCATGAATCCATGAGTAATGCTTTGAACAATGTGGCTTCGTAAGGCAGGCTTTTGCTGTGGCATTTGGTCACAACTAGCAAGACTTTTTAGACAAGTCTTCCAAGTGCCTTGTCTTTGGGGCAGGGGTGATGTTAAGACAGCGTAGGGTGCAAAGAAAAATGGGAATGCTACCTCAACTACAGTTTTAACTAAGCACCAACTTTAGTAGGATGGTTAAGACATAAACAAAAGTACTCACTGATATAAGAAAAACTTTAACTCCTTGGTCCTCTGTATCCATGGCTGTGATCCGGATACTCTTCTCACTGGCTTTATCAATCTGCATCTGAGCCCAGAGCTTGGTATTTAAGATTAACCTGAGACTCCCCTGAGTCCTCATCACTAAAGCCAAGTTACAAGATCAGTTAGGTGCAAAAAGACACATCAAGAAGCTTGAAACACTCAAGACACTTTTTATTGTATAAAGGTTTCAGTCATTCTACAAATAAGCCCTCTTGGACTTTTGTCACAAGTGTTAATGAGAAGAATGTAGGGTTGTGCTGGCTTTGGCAGGTGTAGAGTTATCTTTCTTCCCAGTCACTGGTATGGAGCTGTATTTTGGGTTTATGCTGAACAAATAGTTGATAATACAGAGATGTTTTTGTTATTGCTGAGCAGTGATTGCACAGAGCCAAGGCCTTTTCTGCTTTTTATACTACTACATTGATGAGGACAATGGGAGTATGTGGGAGGTTGGGGCAAGTGACCCAAACCGACCAAAGGGATATTCCAGACCATATAACAGCGTGCTAAGGATATAAAGCAGGGAGGAAGAAGAGGAAGGGAGGATGTTTGGAGGGATGGCATTTGTCCTCCCAAGTCACCATTATGTGTGATGGGACCCTGCTGTCCTAGAGATGGAAGAACACCCGCATGCCTATGGGAAGCAGTGCATGCAAACAAAGCAGTTTTGCTTTGTTTGCATGCACCGCTTTTGCTTCCTTTATTGAACTGTCTTTATCTCAACCCACAAGTTTTCTAACTTTTATATGCTTCCAATTCTCTCCCAGATCCTGCTGGAGGGGGAGTGAGCAAGTGGCTGCAAGGGGCTTGGCTGCTGGCTGGGCTTAAACTGCAACAAGGCAATTAAAGATTATAAGTCATGTCTAAAACTATTTAGTCTGAAGCCTTATATGTTAATATATTAAAGTTCAGCAGTTGTATCTGAGCAGATAATCTCAGGCTAATACATGTTTTCTGCCAGCCTGGACAATTGTGCACTATCCAGACAGACTTCCCCCACCAAAAGAAACCCATCCAAGAAAGCCAGATCTGAATGATGTCACCATAAATTTCTAGGCCAATATTCTAGTTACTAACCATGGCTTGTTTTTATGGGGAGGAAAAGTAACTGGAACATCTGCTGCAATTGAAGGGCATGAAGATACTCACTCTGGAGGTAGTATTCACTAACTGAAGCAAAAGAAAAAGTCCAAACTGCTTCTGAGTTACTGGACAAACTAAAGTTAAAGTTGCTGTGTGTCAACGAAGGACCTTATGAAAATAGCATGACTGTCATCCAGTATCTCATTTCCCCTGGTTCCTCTTACCCAGTCGAGACTGTAATGTTCCATCATCTGTTGAGGCCATATCATTGAGTCTCAGGAGCCCTCGACCTCTTTCCACCCAAGACTGAGAGCTTTTATCAAATACAAACAGCTTGCACTGAATCTGTAACAGAAAATATCTCAATGGCATAGTGGTTGATTGAAATAATAATATATTTCTTAGTTACCTACAGTTGGCTAAAAAAATATTCAGATTTCATACTGGAATTTTTAATTATTTATAGCTGTGGAAACCAAAACAGTCACTCTCTCTTTTGTAATACACTTCTCAAAGCATGCTGTCTGTTTTCATCAAGTTTTATTAAAAGAAGCTATTATTATTAGTTATATTCCTAAAGAGTAAGAGGGTTCAAGATAAAAACAACAAGTAATTTTCAGGTAAGATATAAACTTTCACAGAGAAAAAAATGTCACAAGAGACTGCCTTATATCAGTTAATTCTTTTAAAAGCCTTAGGCACACATTGCACCACTGAAGATGGCATTTGTTGCTGGGAAGACCTAGCAAATATAATGAAAGCAAAGCAAAATTCTTCCTATACAGAAGTAAAGGATGAACAAACATGCTAGCTCATTATCAATTCATTATTGAAGCCTGAACCACATGAAGTCATCAATAAGTGAGGTATTTTTACTGCCTCCCTGCAGGGTTCATAGGTTATAAAATTCAAAAGGTGTATGCATTTTTTCCAACAGTAGGAATACTCCCTCTTAACCTACAAGCCCTGTTTTTCTTCCATTCCAAACATCTCTACTCTACATCGCCCTCTCTAATCCAACTTCACTGTTACTGCTGAGGTTTTATACCTCAAATCATCACCCCTCAAGTTCCCTACAGATGAGTACGCACTAAGTGGAAAAGATACTTCCATTTTCATTCCCTTCATTTCTCATTTTCTTCACCCCAAAACATTTAACTCTGTATGTTTCTGCAACATTAACATAGTTCTGTCTGTACAAGTCCCATTTGGAATTTTAATGCACATTTCACAACAGAAAAAGAATTAAAGTTAGGAAAGAGGTCTGTTAAATTACAACATATTCATGCAAGTCAGTCCTCTATTAAGTATACAACTGTCAAAATTTGTGGTTTTCCTAAGTGAAACAGGATTCTTATCTCTTCAGTGTCTTGTTCAATTATGTGAAGCATCCAGACATTTCTGAATTACACAGAAACATAAACATACGGGAAGAAACATTTAAAGACCATTTATGCCTGGTAAAAAGAAGTCCAAGAAGATAAACATTATAGAGTATCATTTTGTAAGGTAACACAAGTGTAACTGACAGGAATTAAATACTGACTGCAACTGTTTGGTGTCAGAATAAAGGTCATGTCTGTAAGAACAAAAAAGCTACCCTTGAAAATAACACAGTTCAAATGCTGAGAAAAAAATATCTCAAGGAAAAAAAAAATAATATAATATACACTATACACTATATACTATATAATATACACTATACATTATATATTATACATAATTGAGAATTGGAGGATAAAGAGATGGGAAAAAATACCACTTCATTTTGTATGAAAACCCTGCATGTTACTGTTAAGGATATGCTAGAGATAATAAGTATATTTAAGTTAATAACTTCAACATTAAATATATAATGATTAAAATCAAGAGTCTAAGTCATGACCAAATATTCTTCTACAACATCACTAATTCAATTAAGTACCTCAAGCAAAATTCCTGAGTATTTGTGATACAGTTTCTGTTTTGCAAGAAACTAGACTGCTAGCAGAAGTAGTCCATTCCAAGTTTTAGAAAATCTTCAGTTGTACAATAATTAAAGAACTTAAAAATGTTTAGTTTATTTGAATTTTCTTCCCATAATTATCTCACAGAAAACAGAAGTTTCTATGTGATAGATTCAAGAAAGTATGCTTAAGATATACCTGGATGGCATATACACTAAAACTTATTCAGAAAGAGGAAATTAAAAAACAATGGATAACAAGTTAATAAATAAGGATCTGATAGAAATATCTGAAGTCTGCATTTTAACACAAGAAAATACATTAGAGATACAGAGGAAGGCTGAGTTGTAGGGAATCAGATGGTGTGCATTCACTGGACATCCATATGAATCCCCACAAACTCAAAACTCCTCTACTCTATCAGTTTCTTACCTGTAACACGTTACTTTCGGCTTCCTCCCCAGTAATGACTTCTACCTTCGCTAATAAACACTTTCTTGCTGTTGCTTTAGTATAGGCTGCTGCAGACTCTGCCAGTGATTCTGAAATATTATTAGCTGAACAACATTTTGAGAGTCTGAGAATTATTAGCATAAAATTTTATAAGATGTAAAAGAGGTCTCATACAAGTGCACCAGAATTTTGAGACCTTTTGAAAAGTATAGAAGACAGACCTTAACAGAACACATAAAAAAGGACTGAATTTTAAAGCTAAGAAATGTAAAGAAGTTAAAGGTTGCCTTTTAATACTTGTTTTACAAGCATACAAAAGAGGCAACTTCTCAAGAAGTTTTGTCCCTACACACAGTAGTTCAAAACCTTTGCATGGACATGTGTTTGTCTGCAAATGCTCCAGCAGTGCTGATAACTCTTGACAGCCATACAGCTGTGCCTACACATGGACAGTGCAATTACTTTTCCACTTTCATTTGGGCTTGCAAACAGTTTACGGAAGAAAACCCATAGTTCCCAGAATTTCCACAACATCTTGACAATTTGAAGTTATAGAATCCAACAAACAGTTGTGCATTCAGGCAACATGTGGGCCACCCACTCAATGCAATACATATTTGACTCAGAAATTCAGTCACTTGAAATAAAACAGACTTGCTAAAAAAAAAAGTCTGCCACATTTCTCCGACATTCTCTACCAAGTCCTACTACCAGTTCTGTTAATTTCCTCTATTCCCACTACCATATAATGACAATGAAAAAGACAGAGCAGCCTGTACATGTTTAATATTAGAGGATCTACAGCATCCAGCAATTTCCACACCCAGCCTGTATCTTTGGTTATCAAAGACAGTAAAGGCAACATAAAAATCTTCTGTTTTTGAAAAGTAACAGGATAATGAAAAATACAGTAATTTAAAAAAGGATTAACTACCATTCCTAATACAATATTTTGTTTTTCACCTTTTTCTGGTGTGGTCTCCTGAGAAGATGATTCAGACCCAGATTCTGTAGCAGCATTCTCCTTATTACTCTCTGTACTACCTTCATTTGATTTTGGTGGACTCTATCACAGAAATAAGAGGAGGTAAACAGAAGAGAGAAAAGATACACTAATTCTGCTGAACAGGACTAGTGACCAAGTACTGAGGGCAACTCCAGTATTTATAAACCATATGGCAAAAAACAAATCTCAGAGACAACATGCTTTCAAACTTAAAGCTATCCTACTACCTCAGCCAAGGAACTGAATGGAGTGTGGCCTAAAAACCAGTTCAAATTATTTTCCCTTCAACTGATACCAAATTTCAATCCTTATTTTGAAGCTTTTTGACTTGCTTTGTCTAACACAGCAAGTCAATTTCAGCTACAACTATATCATGGCATAATTGACTGAACTCCTGCTTGGTAGTTAGGTCTGAACATTCAGCATTAAATGTTTCCATTTTATTGAACAAAAACAACAGCAGGAAACTGTGAGGTACTAGAAGTTATCCCTTAGGTTGGCACATCATAAACAGCATTTCCAGAATCATACCTCAGTCCTGAGGCAGCTGCTTTACTACTGGGCTTGAAATCCCCTCCTCGGGGGAGTCACATTACTGAACTGCTCTCAATTTTGAGGACAAACATAAAATACTCTCTAATATTTATACTCCAATAGCCATTTAAAGCAACAAGCTGTGCCATAAAATGCTTGGGCACAAGAACCACATGGACTACAGAGAAGGCACTGAATCTCCTTACATTGAGAGAGCTTGGCAGGGAAATCCTGGAGAGTATTGCTGGGCAGACAATAGCTCATAATGAACTTCCTGTACGGCACTCAAAGTAAGTTACTCTCAAGGGAAAAACACTGAAAAAAACCCCAAACCAAAGTGACAAGTATAATTAAAGGCTCTAAAAATTCCTGAGTGGAAATCCATAACAAACTGCTGGCAAAATTATAACATAAACACAGTGGATACTCACTAGGACTCGCTCACTCATGTTCTGTCCAAAAACAAACTTGTTGTTAGATGCATCTGCACTGTTTGAAGAGTTCTCTACACTGAAAAAAAACCCAAGAAATAAGCCAGGTTTTACAAGACCAAAAATAATACCTCTTTTATTTTCCACTAATAAATTTCCTCAGAAAGTGAGTGATTGTCACAGGATTTAAAAAAGTAAGCACTGGTTGCCCCAAACATAGGTAAAATTAATTCAACTTAATAGGGGAGCACATTCCAGTTTTACAGAATGAGAATTCTCTCAGAATGACAACAAACTATTTTGTCTCTGTAAAAATCTTTCCTTTCAGATAACTAATAATATACAGAGCAATGCTGAATGCTAAGTGAGGGCTTATTGTCTAATCATATAACATGCTTTTTTTTAAACAGTATTCTACATGCACAGATTTGAACTACTACACATTTTCAGGTCAATCCTCTCAGAAAGGGAAAGAACTGAAACAAAAGCACTTCCAATACCATAACTGAAGCAAAGGTAGCAGGGATAAGTAATGCCTTTTATCAGACTAGCTGCAAGTACAGCCCCTCCCAGAAGTTTCACAATCAAATCTCAGCCTTTACTTCTTTATAGAATAAACATCCTTCTCCCAGTAATATTTTTATTAACAGATTTTAAATCCTATTTAGGAAGGACAAGAGTTTCATTCTTTTACAGACTCAAAACTTAACAAGTCATTGTTCCTGCCCCTTCTGATCAGGCTTACTCTTCTAAGAAACCATCTTGCTCATAAAATGAACATATAAACAGCAGACCATGCTGAATCAAGCCTATGTGCATTTCAGCAAGTTTGGAAATGGGGGATCTCATCTACATGATTCAAGTGAAACCAAACAAACCTTTAAACTGTACAAGCAGAGTTGCTACTTCTGATTAAGGAGATTCCTAGAACAAAGTAGATCCTCAGTGGAAGATAGCTTTATCTACTAAGGAAATTAAATACCACAATTCTGAGCTCCAAATGTTGACAGGGAACTCAGTATGGCCTACCAGTATCTGCCATGCCACCTAGCACATTCAGAGTTTTTAAAGAATTGATAGTATTACACCAAGGGAGGAGTTTCCTTTTACAAGCTGATTACCATTACTTTGCCATCTCAGCTGAAAACCAGAGCCAACTCCCCTTAGAGACACTATTTATTTTAAGATAAGTGCAAAACCAGGTTTCTGGCAATTGACTCACCACAAATAAATCCTCCCAAAGTAAAGACTTAAACGAAATAACAGCAGATGTCATATGAGTTGACAAATATGAAAATAACATTCCTGTATTTGAAGTCCACATACTAGTAGTTATTGTCTGTCAGATTGAATAAGTCTGACTGTGTCTATTGGAAAGACATTGATCTGACATCAAGACGGCAAAGGTGCTCTCAAACTCACCAGTGCAACATCTGAAAAGTTCAGCATCAAAAGTTCATTGACTGCAAAACTGCCGACTGTTTCCTTCATGGTGAACAACAGGATCTTAAAAATGTCAAATATGCCAAAGAAATGCATGTATTGGTGCTTTTCCTACAATTATTTCATTGCTTCAATCTGAATTTCAGCTTACTCCAGGAGTAGAGAGTTTGCTCTGCTTCATCACCTTTGGTGGGATTTTCCCTCACACTTTTCCAGTTACTACCTGAATTCAGAGCTCAGTATCTTCTGTTTTCTCATTCTGTACACTACTTCATTTTTTTGACCACAACTAAGCCAGCATATTCACAGAGCTGTATCACTACCTTAGCATCAAGTGAAGGCTGTCAGCTCAGAGCTAATTACTACATAAGACAGGATTAGCAGTTTTGTCCTGGCTGCCTCACTTTACCTACACATCACATTTCTTCTCATGTTATTGCCTCATTAGAAGTTCTCTCAAAAACCTCCCACAGTTAGGATTCTACTTATTCATATAGGACACTCTGAAAAGCTTACTATCATTGAAAAAATTTTAACTATTCTCCCTTTTATTCATATCATATACGAAACATACTGAACAACACAAATACAGCACAGATCTCCACAAGATTGTACTGGTAGCTCAAATTTAGTCCATCACTGTTTCTAATCATTCATGAGAAGACTTCTCATGTCATGCTTTTTGGTTTTCTGGAGATGTTTTGGTGAGAATGTGGTCAAATAAATAGTATCAAATGCATCTCCCTTGTTGAGATGATTGAGAATTCCCCCAGATCCGAAGATTGCCATCTCATTCCTCAGCAGTCTGGGTCCCCACTGACTCAGTCTAAGCTCTGCATTCAATAAAGAGCAGAAACATAAAAAAATTCAATAAAGAGTAAGGAGAACTGTTCTATCGGTTTCCTTGTAGTCTCACCTGGAACTGATGTACTGTAGAAAATAGTTTGTTGCAGAAGGTATATCTGATGTCAGAAGACCAGCACTCTGCACATCAGCAGTTTCATCGCTTTCATCTCCTAGCTAGAAAAGGAACAAGTATATATCAATAATTTTAATTACGGACCACAAATTTTTTAAGTCATTCTTCCCAAAGACAGTTTCATCCACACATGCTTTCTACAGTAAAACAAGATAAGTCTATGTCCTAATATTACAATTTCTTAAATTATGCTAGGAAACCTGAGCAAACCTGTCTTCAACAGGAGGTACTAACAATCCAAGTCAGTTGTCCTAGGCTCAATTATTCTAAGTTTGAGCCCAGGCTCAGCCTATTTTTCCATTTTTTCTGTGAAGTCTTGATTGCATGGGAGCATCTTAGGACTACATTTCAACCTCATTCTAACACAAAAGGTAAGAGAAAACTGAGCTTTAGTCATTACTCGTGATTGCAATAGAGGCATATATTTTTCAAAAAGCTTCTTATGCTGCTTAACAGAATTTATTTCTTAAATGCCCAGAAGACTAGTTTTATCAGTCAACTCTATCACGTTCATAGCTTTTCATTTTGCATATATACATGGAGGTTTTAACCTTTTCAGATAGTAGCTTCACAGTACTTCATAAACTCTTAGTCAAGAGAACAAATGTTAAACGTTAAACATTTGTTTACCTTCACTCTATCTCTTAAATTTTGCCCAAAAACAAATGCCTGCTGTGCATTTAGTTCAGCCTTCTCACAGCTGTCATCATCTGCAGGATTGTTGGACTCCTTTTTCTGACCTTCTGCTGCCTAAAGAAATGGAAAAATGTAGCCTAAGAAGTTGAGTTTCTTATGACAAGGTGAGTCACACTTATTCACAATGATGAGCCAATAACACTTCCAGATCTACAGAGCATATTTTGCATTTAAATAATGTCTGTTGTTAAGTGTTTATCTTGGCAAATCACAGAATAGTTAAGGTTCAAAGGAATTTCTAACAATCACGTCGTCCAAACTGTGTTCAAAGCAACATCAACCTCAAATTTATATTATGCTGCCCAACATCTCATACACCAAGTTTCAAAAAATCCATTTGACAGTTTTACATTTCGGCAGTCTGGTTCAATGTTCAACTACTCTAAGTATGATAGTTATGCCCTAAAACCCATCTGGAATCCCCTTCACACCACACCTGCAGCTTCTCATCTGTTTGACAGACACCTCCTAATTTCATTCTAATCTTGCCACCACCTACCACTTGAGAGCCAAGGAGAACAATCCAATTCCCCTGCCCTAGTCCAAGCAGAACATACTCAGCTTTTTCATTCTCTCATCACACATCTTCTACTCTAGCCACTAGTCCCCTTGGTGATAATTTTAAGTCTTTCATGTACTGCCAAGCCCCAAACTATATACGTATCCCTGATGCCATCACCAGTGGCACAAAAAGAGAAAGATCACTTTCCTGAACTTAATGGCTGCAGTTTTAGTAAAGCAGCTCGTAAGTACTCTTAATATATAAAAGGATACACTACTTATTCATGTTCAATCTATTGTACATCACTGCTGCACAGCATCTGAAGCTTCCTGAACTTTTTGTTCTCCTAAAGACTTTCTATTTTGCACCTCTGCCACCTGCTTTCCACAACTGGCTTCGTGACTTCTCCCTGCATATGCCATGGTGGCATTTTTCCTGATTATTCAAACACTATAGCTCTTGTCCCACTATATTCAGAGCCTTGCACTTACAAACCGCTAGTGTGTCCTAGGTTACAATGTAACATATTCCAGAAGGTCTGTATTCTATCTCCATCTTCATGAACTGTTAAAATTAGGAGGGGCAGTGTTTTCCTTACCTCCTCCCCCAGACTATCTCCTGTTAATGGGCCATTAACACCTTGCCTTATGAGTCATAGGTAACTCCCTCTGGGAGCCATTTGTGTTTAATGGGCCACTGTGAGGACCCACCACATAACTCAGAAAATGACATCAGCCCATTGTGAGAAGCTCTGCCCAGGGGGAGGAGCCAAGCGTTCCTACCAGAATATAAGGTGGACATTTAGACAAAACAGGCATCTGCCTTCTACTGAATTCCTAGAGGAGCAGCCTTCTCTCCCACTAGATTCCCAGAGGAAGGACCAGACCCTTCAACATCACCACTAGACCATCAGAGAAAAATTTTGCCCTTCTACAGAATCTCCGCTTCAGCAGAACCATCTATTACTCCAAGAGGACTACTGGAGCCACCATTCAAACCAGACTGCTACCAACACCCTGACTGACAGGGTGTCAGGTTATATTCTGTCAGGGTTTGTCTTTTTATTTAATACTGCATCTTATTCTAATTTTCCTATTAGGTTGAAGTCTGTTGGTTTTTGTTTTACTTTATTTTGTTTATACATATTAAAAAACTGTTATTCTTATCCTAATATCTTTGCCTAAGAGCCCCTTTTAATAATTTGGAGGGAGGGGGTTTGCATTTTTTTTTTTCCCCTGTTCTAAAAGAAGCTCCTGCCCTGATTGGCAGGCACCTATCTTTCAAAACCAAGACATAGTGTTAGAAAGTAATTGCAACTTGCAATGCAAATCACTCCCTCCTGCTTCTGTCCTAACTTCCTACCCCACAGCTTTTGACATTGATGGGAAGACCCAACACTATGCACACACAAAGCCTCAGAAGTGACCCACATACAGCAGTTGCCCTTCAGCAAAGCACACTTCCATCAGCATCAACAGCACCATATGCAGAAAAAACCCCCAAAACCACAGGAAGTCTGAGCATATTATGAATAAAAATACATAGTTACTATGGGAAGAGTATTAGGGGGTACCACCTGCTCCACTAGAGGACACTCAGGGGGAAGATGCCTATCTGGGGAACTAGTCTTTATGGCTGGCCAATGTGAAGTTTTCCCTTTTCTTTCCCTTTTTGATCTCCCTTCCTCCAAAATAAAGGAACTGTCACCCTCAGAAGCAATACTATCAGCTATAGATCTGCTAATAAATTCTGTATGTGAGAACTTGTCTCAACAATTTTCATGCAGTATCAGGATCTCCAAGACTTGCCTGCACAACTGCTTTCTAGTCAGTCCTTCAGTCCTTGTGATACACGTGTTCTCTCACTCCAGGTACAGAATTTTGCATTTGCTGACCATCCGCTAGTTCTTCTCAGCTTGTTCTTCCAGCGTGCTGTGGATCCTGCTGAACAACCCCTACCTTCCAACATATTGACCATTTCCCCTTCCCACAGTGTACTAGGATCCACAAACTTAACAAGATTTATTCTACCTTGCCAGGTTGTTTGTGTAGATGTCGACCAGTCCTAAGGAATGCCTCTAGTGACAGACACTTGTCAGACTTCCAACCACTGGCTGCTACCCTCAAAGGTCACTGCTTAAGCCAATTTTTCATTGACTTTAAATTCCACCCAATCAGTACACCTCTCTTTCCATTTTGGCTATGAAAATTATACTTCAGACCATACAAATTCTTGCCTGAAGTCAAAATCATCAAGTAGGTCCCTCTGCAAAGCAAATAATCTCAGAGGTTAAAAAAACTCATCAGGTTGGTCTATGTTTTATCCATGCTGGCTTTCTCAGGCCCTTTAAGGTGCCTCATATCCTAGGACTCCTCCACCACAAAGGGAGAGGAAAGAGCTGAGCCATTTCAACTTTCCTGGAATCTCTTTCCTGCCATTAATGGAAACGTGTGCCATGCTTTCATATCCAGTAACTGGGACCCACCCACAACTTTCTGAGGACAGTTAGTGGTCTCACATGGGCACCTCCCAGCTCCCTGTTCTGAGTTCATTTTCTTCCTAGTACAACACTGGTACAACACTGTACTTCGGATCCAGGATGAGAATCTTGATCACACACTGCTATTTTGGTTGTGGTTCAGTTGTGCTCACCCCAAGTCAAGGACTTTTCAGTGTCTCATTCTCTGCCACCAAGGAGCTGCACAAGAAGCTGGAGGAGAGCACAGCCAGGACAGCTGACCCAAACTGGCCAGAGGGATATTCCACACCACACAATGTCCTGCCCAGTGTGTAAGCTGGGGGAACTGCTGGTAAGGGGCTGATTGCTGCTGGGAGACAGGCTGGACACAGACCAGTGGTTGCTGAGCATCACTTATTTTCTTTGTGTTTTGTTTATCTGTCTCTCTCCCCCTTTCTATTATTAGACTTTACTCTGTTTCAACAATTAAGATTACTGTTCTTATCTCACCTTGCTACCTTGTATAAGCACAAGACAAAGAGAGCAAAGAAAAATCTTTTCTGACTGTAAAATAAGACCATAACTCACATCTGCTTTAACAAAGACAGAAATGCTCATGTAATACTGCAAATAACTTGCCCTCACAAGGAAGCTCTCTCTTTGTGGTGCCTCAAATATATGCCACAGATCCGCACATAAAATTACCAATATGATATCATTTCAGAAGTAATCTTTCACTCTCACCAAGCTATCTGATATTCTGCAGAGACTCAAGCATTTAACACAACTACTGCATGAACTCAATTGACTTCTAGCTATGCTAGAAAGCTTCAGGGAGACAAAATTGACTACAAATGCCAAGACAATAGAATATCTCACCACAACTCTCGATAAAAATGCAAATGTTTAGTAATGAAGCTTTATACCATTTACACTGAGCTTCCAGGAATCCTTTGCAATCAGATTTAAGACCTTTCCTCTACCAGAAAACTTTCTCCAAGGTCAGTTGATTAAAAAACCTTAAGAGGACTTTTGGATGTCAAAAGCAGTTAGAGGGCGTCCCTTATGACACACACAGCTGGGTTACAAGCATGTCCCACAGTTTCCATACTGGTACATAAATTCAATTTATTTATCAATACTTAGCTGTGACAGTGGCTTTTTACTAAACCTTAAAAAGACATTAACACAAGTGTTTCTGCTTGTATATTCAGGAGTAAGACTTGAATTTCAAGTGAACTATTCCATACTCTCATCTTATCAACACTTTCTATGCTCAATATGCAACAAAAAGCAAACAACTGCCTAATTTTTTGAAGCTCCAAAAGACCTCAACAACACTCAAAATGCCCAAACATCCTCCTCAAGAGCTTCAGATGCTAATGGTTAGCTCCAAACCTGCAGGGAAGGACTGGACACACTACACAGAACTGGATGTACGTATTTCATTACCTTTCTTTCACGATAGCCAATAAACAACTTCTGATGCACTCAGATGTCTTTTCCTCTAGGTTAAGCTTTTCAGTCCCTTGTTACCTGAACTGTCCACTTCCTGTAGGGAATTCATGTGCTGCTACTTGCTTTTTACTCTGTTCAGAGAATATTTACGTCTGTCACCTTGAGTCTCCTTCTCCAACTCACCTTGTCTTCAGAGTCTGAACTTTTCAGTGTTGCATCACTTGTTGATTCTGATGTGGCTGCAGAATCTGGAGGGATATTTACACCATTGGTGCCACTGCTGAGAACTGCAACACATTTAAAAAAATACACAAACTCTCTAGATATTTAGATTGTCATAAAAGTTTTCTTATGCAAATTGCATGCAATTTTATTTTTTAAGTCCATTATACATTGCAAGGTAAATTAAAAAGTTCTCATAGTATTTTGAAAGAGACATAAGGACCAGAATTCAGCAATTCTTAGCAGAATCAAAATTCCAAATGGAGAAAACCAAATCGGCAAATTAATCTATATAAATGTTGTAAGGACTTCAATATGTAAACTCCAAGCAACTATCCTGCTCCAATCTAATACTGTTGACAGCCAGCAGGTCTTGTCTTCAGACTGATCTACCTGTTCATATGCTGAACTCCCACTGAAAAATTTTATCCCAGTACTAAGCTGTCTGTAGAATCCAATCTGTGTCAGGAGGTACATCAAGAAATCAAGATAGAAATGTTTGGTTTTATGCGAGATGCTGCATTAATTGAAGTTCATCCTGTTTCCGTTCAACTAAACTTCCACATAACAAATGCCATTGTGCTGGGGAAACATGGGGTTTAGGAGACAGGAACACTTCAAACAGATTTTGCATTAACTTCCACACTTTAATCATGTCTATTTTCATCAGTTATATGAAATTCCATACTTCCACAACACAATAAACATTATATGAATGACCAAACGTAAGAATTAAAGTTCTGTGTTCAGCATTAAAACTGTACTTTAAAGTCCCAACTCCAAAATGGTCCCCAAGCCCAGAGGCACCGCTCACTGATTTAGGTACTTTACTGTTAATTAATTACTGTTAATCAGTAAGAGCTTATTACACCATGATCAATGCTGTCATTTGAGATTGATTGCTGTATCACACTCTTGAAAGTCTTTTTATTCCAGAACTCAAGCATGAGTTTTGGAATAAAACTGGCATAACACCAAAGTTAGAGGCCTGGCAACATCAGACGGTCATCCTACACAAGACCTGAAGGTTCCACTATCTTATCCTTCATGTAATACAGATACACTTACCACTTAAAATGTTTCTTTTCTGAAAGGAGAAAACTAGAAAAGCCAATGTGAATGTTGAATAAAACCAAACCACTACAACTAAATAAATTCAATATTTTTGTTCTCTCTTCACTGTATTTAGAATGTAAAAGCATTATTTACCCATCTGTGAGAAAGCTTTTGGCTGCGGTGCCTGTAATACTGCTGGACGGAGCACACTTCGCTGCTGTTCCTTAGGTTTCTGGCTAGGGAGACCTGCAAGTGCAAAGTTTTCTCAACAAGTATAAAGCTTTAAAGTTGAAAAATTCAGCTTCATCTAATCTTCTCTAACTGCTTCCTGCAGAACACACAATGAAAAAACAGACACTAGAAAAGCTTCTACTGACTTCTTTTCCATTCCTCCTTACTCAGCCTCAAAAGAGAGTTAGTCCCAAATAGGGAAGACTATTTCCTAGTCTAAAAAAGATATTTTTAAACATACTGTCTACCTTATCCAGGAAAGCACAGAACAAAATTTTACTACTGATCCAGAACTAAAAGCCAATATGTAAGAGAAATGAACAGTACACCAGTAATCCTATTTATGCACTGATATTTTATTCAACTACATATTCCAAGTTTTCTTTTCTCCTTCCAATAAAGTAATTTCCAGATACTAGTAAAAGACTTTTTTAACCATACAATCAAACATATTGGTACTATAAGAGTTGTGTTGTGTCATTTAACAACCTTCTGGCTTTTTGAATTAACCTGGCCTCTTTGGTTGTTATAGTAAGATGCACTGCACTACAACTGTAATCCTGCTACGATTCAGAAAGCTAATTGATCTTAAACAACCTAATAAAAAAAACCCAAACACTGTAACATCAACTCTAGAAGGTTATGGCAAGCCCTGAAGGTTCAGTTTTCTTCACTGAAGAAAGTCAAGATAAACTCTTCATCCAATAAAATACTGCAACAGAACTCACCCATAGCAATTAGTTCCATTTCAGGTCATCCATATTCAAAGGGCATGATATCAGATTATAAAGCTATCCAAAGTTCAAATGTTGATAAGCTCAAAACAGCTTATTCCTGTCTTAAATTGCAAGTGACATGAAATTTCCATACAGTTACGCAGTAATAGTTTTCATTAGTTTTAGGTTTGTTGTTTTTTTTTTCCCTCAAATTCCTAAGGAAGTGTAATACTAATATCTTTCTTATAGTGGCTGGGTCTACATCAGCAAACAGGAAACTCAGTCACAGCCAACCTGCAGTGCAGAACAGGCATGATCAAGGACCCCACCACCCACATTGCCAGCAAAAGCTAAGGAGAGCAGAAGTGGGCACTCTCTGACACTTCCAACTGCCCTGGCCTGGTACCAGACTGAACACTCAGTAATGGCTGGAATTTGCTCAAGGCACCCCTGGAACATGCTTTTTCTTACAGTTTGGTACCAAAGGAATCAAATTTAATGTCTGTAGAATTACTCCAAGCACAAATAGAAGCTTGCTAAGCAGCAACAGCTGGAAGATACACTTCAGACATGCACAGCTGATCTAATGCAAAACACAGATGGTTCCATACATGTTACACAGTGGATATGGGCACAACCACCCTAGAGGAGACAAGATTTTTTTCTGTGGACACATAGGTATTTCCACCTTCTATTTACAACAGCTGAATGATGAAGTTACTAAATAAAATGCTTGAGCTGGTTTCTTTGTACTGTGGCAGGAAATCGTGAACTCACCTGCACTAGGTGCCTGACCATGGATAAGTATTGGTGGCTTCAGCCGGAATCCACTGCTCTTTTCCTCTAGAAGTGAAATACAAAATTACAAGGACAATGCTATAACATATTAGAAATATCCATTCAGTGATAAAATTCCTTATGTTTTCCCCACTGTAACAACCCACAAGTTCTATAAATATGCAACATTATTACGAGATTTCCAAAGAACAAATTCTCTTCTTCTGAAAGAAACCTGAATTTCCAGTGATTATCACAGCAAATATACATCACAGACAAACACATGGTGTCATGAGCAAAAAGTTCTAAATTTTTTTTCAGAAGACACAGGAAAAAGACTGTTCACCAGAGAAATGGGGCTCCTTCTGTGATAGACTTAATATAGATAATAAAGGTTAAGTGAGAATCAAACCATAAAAAGATCAAAATTATGACTGAGCATGATAGCTGCTAACAAGTATTAATTATCATAAATTAAGTTAAACTTCATTGCTTAATGTTAGTTTCTCGTAAAAATAAGCTTTTACTTATGCTTTTGTAGTATGAGGATAAAAGAAATTCCTTTGCTCATGCTCACTACCGTTATGGTTTTAAAATTTAGAACCAAAACCTTAAAAAATAAAATTATAAACCTACAGCTATTAAAAATCATGTTCCTAAGAACTTACAAAGAATAACAATACTTTTTTCCTTTTTGGGGCTTCATATCTGCGCTCAGAATAAGACAGCTCAGCATCTTACAGCCTCACTGTGCTTGGTTGCAAGCAAAGAATACTGATGTGCACTACAGTGACACCACCACAGCTGATCCAGAACTATGGAGGCTAACAAAATCAGCAGTTCTATCAACACAGGGATCACAGGTTACAGTTGAACACAGTCATGATGACACCTCATGGTTGTTTTGCTTTCCAATATAAAAGAACAGCTCTCCAAAGGGATATGGGAGAATTTCCCACTAGGTTTTATTGTGAGGCTAACAGGAAAGGGTCACACTGCAGTATTCCACCATCATTCCCAACACATTTAACAATTTTGATATTATTTTAATCACCTCCAGCAAGGGTGAAGTTGAACAACGAAAGGAGCAAGAGAACAGCTCTAAGACAGAACCATCATCACTTCCATTCTCACAAACAGGGTCTTACTTTTGAAGTATCAGAATACTTTGGATCACAAGAAATTATCAACAGTTCAAGAAAAAAGCAGAAAAATGAAGAAGTTCACCTGGTTCTGAGTCAGAATTGCCCGCTGAGGGTTCACAGAAGCTGGACGGCATAAAGACATTGTTCTTCGTTACTGCAGTCAAGGAAAAAGAAAAAAAAAAAAAAGAAAAAAAAAAAAAA
>VXBU01017984.1:4791-37239 GCA_013400315.1 Bombycilla garrulus | reverse complement strand
ATTGTAACCTAGGACAAATATTTATCTTGATTAATGTAAGCATAGCACAAGCCTACAGCAATCTAGTCCATGCACAAGTTTTGTCATTCAGAGTCTTGGGGAGGCTTCAACCCATGAAATGTTGGAAAAACAGAGGAAGCCATCACAAATGAAGAAGCTGCATTTTTCAAACTCATTTTGTAAACCTCCCATCTTTTCCTCTCTTTACTACTTCTGCCTGTATGTGAGCATCCTGCTGAGGTCAAGTTTCTGTATCTAAGTATTAAATCAGGCTCTTTTTTTTAACTATTTGGACTTCTGATGACTTTTTGGCTCCTAATTGTTATTGGGAAGGTTGCCCATGCTTATTCAAGGAGCTGTGCCACAACTGGAGGATGTTTATCAAGTCTTTAAAGTCTTTTATAAAAAAGTAATAATTTTCCTTTGTATTTCCTTTTTTTAAATGCTGACCAACCTCCAGATGCTCATCTCTGTTTTCAAAACATTCAGTGCTGAATCATTTACAGAAATCTGTACAGATGCAATGGCAGCAGCAAGATAGTGAGATGCTGAGAAGGCTTTCTCAGCCCCAGTGTGGTTAGAATTCTTGAAAGCAGGGCATTCTGATACCTTACTGCAGGTCACCTGGTGACTTCACAGGGTCACAGAATGGCTGAGGCTGGGAGGGATTTCCAGAGGTTTTTCTAGTCCAAATCCTTGCTCCAAGAAGGGTCAAGCAAGAGCACACTTTGCCAGGGTTTTCTGCAGTGTATTTTGAATGTCTCTAAGTATGAGACTCCAAAACATCTTTGGACAAACTCTTCAATGTTTGAGCAATTTTATTTTTTCTTTTTTTTTTATGCTGAGGTAGAATTATGAGTAGAATTATTCTTATGCTGAGGTAGAATTTTCCACACTTCAGTTTTTGTCCACTGCTTCTTCTCCACTCATTGAATTCTGCTGGGAAAAATCAGAATGGATATTCTTTACTCCTTGCCTGTACTTGTGGATTGGATTATGGCTATCCAGCTATCCAGATGCAGTCTGCATTACATCTATTATTTTAGAGAGAATCCTCCCACCACTGTGATTTTATGCTGAACCAGGTTTTCAGATTGAACAATATGAAGTCATATAGCTCAGTCAATTTAAAATTTGTATTTCTTGAGAGCATTCTTTTAAATACTATTTTAATATAGCTCAGTCAATTTAAAACTTTTATTTCTTGAGAGCATTCTTTTAAATACTATTTTCTTGCTACACTTACTTTGAAATAATTGATTATTGAATATTTGGTTTACCTCCCTCCAGCTTGTACAGAAATCACAATACTAGATCATATATACAATAGCTGTTTTATATTTTGCAATACTATTCACCCAATGCAAAATTATGAAGGAGATGAATCATCACTATAGGAGTTGTGTGATTAAAGCAGAAACTGTCACTGAAGTGATGCTGCTGAAATTACCTGTCATTCTTTGAAAGAAAGTCCAAGAAAGATAGCGTACAAGTTACTTTTTGATGACAGAAATGGAAATACTTTGACCAGGAGAAATTCATTGTTCAGAGAGCTGTAGAAAAGAGGAGGCAAGAGGAAAATACTAATGACATTATTCAGCCATCATTCCTGTTTCAAGTCAGGCAGGGGAATATCCTGAGCTGTCTTTTTCAAGGTGCTCATTGACAACACAGAGAAGGGAAAATTTTACAAATCTTGTAAATTTTAAAAAAAGAAATGCATCCCTTTTCAAAAATCCCACATTTCACTGCAATAAGACATGTTCAGCTGCGAAAAATGCATCTCCTGTCTTAGTAGAATACACATTCCACAGCTGGCACTGAACACCAAACTTAGGAGAGATGCTTCCTGTCCAAAGAAGTTGTCAGTCACTTTTGCTCTGTTACTATTGGACATCCACAGCTCCCTGGCCAGTCAGCCTTTACAGGCAGCCCACATATCTATGAGGAATCATGGATATCAGTTTAATAATGAATGTTTCAGGTTAAGACATCTCTGTGGAAAAAAAAACAAAGACTGATTAATGTTGGTTTTTTTTTTTGTTATCCTCATCCTACTGAAAGAATTGTGAATGTTCTAGATAGGCAAGAGGTTCTAAGAACATTTACTGCTGGAGAGCTATTTGAATGCAATATCTTGATATCTATTATCTATTACCAATATTGATGACAATACAACTAATTTTATATTACAAAATATGGGATGATCTTTATCAAAGGCAACATCAGAAAACTGACATGCAAATGACTTTCCATTAACCGTGACAGATGTAGTTATACAGTTTTCCTGGGTGTTATTTTAGTGGGTGAAAACTATAGGGAATAAATAGAACAGTTCAGTTGGAAGGGACCTCCAATTATTGTATCATCCTACAATCTTAAAGAAATACCCCAATCTAGATTACATAATTCAGGGGGCCTGAACCCTAATATTCCAGGCATTCGAAATTCCTTACGTGTAGTGGAAATAGTTGCAAAGGATTGCACATCGTTAATCAACTCTAGGTTTGAAAAGCACTTAAAATTTATTTTTAAAAACTTGTTTTAAACATTTCACAGAACAAAAATAGACATGAGGTAGCATAAAGCATATATGACATACTTGTTTTGGGACAAATACACTGGCCCTTCTAGACTTACCTGAAAACAAAGACAGCCTGAAAATTCTTCTAAAATTCACTGAAGTGCCTGGAAAGTCTTAAAATGCTTTATATAGGAAAAAAAAAGATTCTTATATATAGAAGAATTTCAGAATGTGGTTATAGGGTCATATCTTCTAAGACAAGCATTTTAACTCCTAAATATTTATAATATCCAACTGAATCAAAATTGACTATATTTGCAAAGACATATAACATATATAACCCTCACCTCAGGTAATCTTAGAAATTATCTTCCTTGGATTTAAATCCTCACATTACATGCTCTTAGCACACAGAGAAGTAGGAGAAGAAATTGGCATCATCAGAAGCAAGGTGGCTACTGGGCAAAGGGAAGCAAGTTAAATAACAAGGGGATTTCAGAAAAGAGGGAGGAAGGAAGTGAAATTTCCCTTATATACCTTGAACATACATGTAATCTCAGCTTTATTGAACTCCAGGGCTTTATAATTTAAGGGGGTTTTTTTTTGCTTTTCTTAAATCATAACCTACAAAAGCAACACAATTGCAGTAACAATGAATGTACTTTCGAGATCATTGATTCAAACATGCCAATAAACAAAGGTTACCTTTTCAATTTGATTTTGTGAAGCAGTATTCTCATAGTTATCATGCCCTGTACACTTCTTAAACACTAAAATTCTAACAGAGGCATTGCCAGTAATTTTCTACACGCAGGTGATAATGACAGGTTTGGTTTTTCTTTTGCTTGGCATCACTCTGAAGAACCAGACCATTCACTATCTGAGATACTTTCTTCATCAGTGGCAGATAGTCTGAAAAGAAAAAGAAAAAAAAATAAAAAATAAAGTGGCTTCAAAATCGAAAACAGACACAACATGCTCCTGTTTTCTCTACTACCTTAAAAATACAGTCTGGTCTGTCTCCATTTAGATTTTCTGAAATACTACCACCAGCTTCCTACTAACCATGACATAAGCTGTAGCAAGCTGTCTGCAGTGATAGCCTGCATAAATCATCCTTCCTGAAGGGAACAGATGTTCAGGGTATGAAAGAGTAATACCACAATTTAGTCATAATTAAAATTCACCTTAGCATGCCTCTATCAATGAGCAGAGAGGAACATTTCACTTCTCACCTACAAAAACGAAATGTCTCTCTTTTCTTCTGATTCAGAAAAATTAAGTCTGAACCTGTTGTACATTGTTTGAGTTCCACATCTTGACACCACATCATATAAATGACAATTTTATTTCACTTCAACTCTTAGGTTTCTTCTTCTTCCAAACACTAGAAAATCACCTCTAAATGGTGTACTGCCACTGCACAAAATGCACCTTCAATTAAACCTTCAGAGGAGATTGTTGCATCTTGCATGCAGCAATATAATCAGTATCCAGCTACAGCCCAAAACTGTGCCAATAATTACAATCATTGGACTGATAACAATTCAGTCTGAGCTGGATATATTTGAAAACTTAGGGGCTGGAGGCCTTTAAAAATTATTCAGTAATCTAAGATCACTAAAATCAGTGGGAGTTAGAGGATTAATTTGGGAAAAAATTGATCCTTAGCCTTGTAACTGTCTTTAATGGAATGTGTCTATACACATAATTTTGAAAATGTAAGCCTCATACTGCTGTTATTACAGTCGGATTACATTAGATGCATGACAGTTCTTTTGAAAAATTGGTTTCAATTCACAGGTCTTTTATATCATGAGGCTGCATTATTATAAAATATAAAGGATGTGTTGATTATGTGAATAAATGTCTCTAAATCCACTAAAGTAAAAATGGCTGAGCCCTTCATAACACTTTAAAATTCTAAGGCAAAAAAATTAATCTTCTAATCAGCATTGATATGGGCAATCAATTTAAAAAAATCCAAAACCCTGTCATTAAACCATGGTTTAGTTTCCCAATTAAATATCTTTAGTGACTGTCCACGGATTAGATCCTCAGTGAATGTAAATTAGGTAACTTTATTATTGAATTCAGCACAGCCCCTGTAATTTACCAGGACTGAAAATGTGAATTAATAAATTATTAATCCAGTAAGGGTTTTTTAACCATACCTACTTTTCAACAGGAAAGGGAATTTCAAATTTGCACTTGGACAATTGTGGTTTGTTTTCTTCCACAAGGATATTCTACAGTAGTTCAAGCAAAGATTGCAATTTTTAGGTGAGCAACCCAAAGGTTCCACTTAATGTACTTCGATTCATACCACAGAGCAGTTTCAAACCACGCAAACTGATATAATTTGGATGAAATTAAAGCAATGGATATGATCCAAAGGCCTTCCGTAAGTCCACAGTACAGACTAGAGATGGTTCAGAGTATTTTATTTTAAAATGTGCACAGTGTGGACAATGAGATGCTCTCCACTAACAACTGCTTCCTTCCACACATTTGCTTTCCTGGCACAGGACAGATGTAGTTCCATTTTTCTGCTCTCTTCTCCAGAGCCCTCCCTGTTCCTTGTAGAATTTATAAATTTTGCCCTATCTCTACTTTTTAAACAGCAGGAATGTGCCCTTGCAGTTGTCAGGAAGTTATTCCATAATTGCTGTGAAATTTGGCATGTGCACTTGGTACGGACTTGTTAACATCTTCTGCTAAAAACCTAAATATTCCCATTGCCACTGATTCCAGCATCGAATGGCTTTGCTGACACTAGCTGTAGTGAGGAGTCTCAGGCTCAGAACAGCCTTTCACACAGTACAGGTGAAAGTGCCAGGTAGGATACAGCTGGGTTAAAATCATCCATTTACCTGCCACAGCTACACGAAACAATGCTATACCAGGAAATGCAGAAGTGACATTAACAGATCCATGTGTTTCACAGTCCTTATTATTAAACAATAGGGAAAAGTTTGTTATCATTGATTTATTATTCCTTGAGAAAGCACGCAAGTTCCAGTAAATAAATTTTAGGAGTGAGACTCCTGAAAATTGTAGGGGATCTCACAGAAGAGCTTGAAATAATCTCTCTACAAGGACATGGATGACAACATACATAAGAACCGCTCATTGATATATTAAAGTTCCTTTTAGTTCATGAACAAGTTCTTGAGGACATTTTTCTTTATGGACATTGCTTATGTTAATAATTCACATTTGAGTGAAAAGATTAATTTGTTGACTGTGTAAGACACCCTGTCCACTCAGCATTGTCCAGCAGAGGTTTGGCTGACCATTGGTCCTGCCACCTACAAAGGCTTCAAGTCATACGAGACTGCAGCAATGAGGGTGATATATTTCAGCATTCACATAAACAACACCATATCTTGAATCACACCTTCCTGTGACTTCTGACTGTAAGAAAATAGAGATCTTGTAATACCAAGGTTGTAATATCAAGGCAGTTGCAAGACCAGTTTAATTAATGATTGAAAAATATGTCTACTAACATTGGAAAATAGATCTAAAAAGTCTCAACAGCAGTGAGTGAAAAGATGGACTGGCTTCCATTTGTAAGTTTTTGAATTACCATGTTTTCAGAGAAGTTTCAGAAAGTGCCTAAGTCTGGGAAGAGGGGGCTCAAATTTGCATTTCCAAATTTAGTCTAAGTCTGTACCATGGTCCAGTTTGGTGGGGTATTCATTTATTTAGTTATTGGATAAATATTAAGTGTTATTTGCCATATAAGCAAGAATTACAAGTCATTTGTCACACAAGAGCAAAAGGAAGCTCTCGGTTTAGGTATGCCACACTGAGTAAGGGTGGTTTGGATTCCTCCTGAGCAGTTTGGTACTTAGAAAAGAAGTGGCAGCTGATTCAGGTTATAATGAAAGATGACATGAGGTGAAACTTAGAGATCATTTGGCATTGAGTGATAAGAGCCAGTAGATGCCTAAAGGTCAATTTAGGGAGATTACAGCTGCCTAAAGCAAAGAATGTGATAAATTCTGTTCATCCTTTTTTGTCACAAAGTAAAACAGACATCAGCATTTAAATTAAAAAGTACCTGAAGAGTCATGGTAAAGTCTCATTTATAGAGTGGCCAAGTGTTTATATTTCCTGGGTAGACAGGGGTCAGATTTGATATAACCTTCTCATTCTGACTGAGCTAGTTTCATATTTCACAATTCCCAGGACAGTGTCCACAGTCTCCAGTTTGCAAGTTGCACTGACATCTCTCTCCTGTTGCTGTTGGCCTGTACAGCAAGGAAAAATCACCAGAGGAAGAAAGAAGGAAAGGAAAAAACAGCCATGGGAATCTGATTTTACAGACTATTGACAATAAAGAACTTATTTGGAACTAGGATAAGGATTTTATAACCCCAGTCTTACACGATGCCCAAACAACGTGTTTAAGCAGAGGCGCCAAATGAGATTTGATGTCTTTTTGTGACAATGATAAGTAACAGAAACAGACCAAAAATGGACAAGAGAAAGTAGAAGATTGCCAGGGTTTGTCAGGAGAGCGAATATCCTATAGCTAACAACTACAATAAAAACACCAGTGAAGCTATTTGGCCTGTAAATCCTTCTTGCACTGTTTACTCAGATAATCTACAAGGACCTACCACCATTACTTCAACATAAGAAGTGGATTTTATTCACACTCAGACTTGTCTCTGAAGTTATCCCTGTCTGAGGAGGTTTGATGGGGTGACCTGAGGTCCTTTCCAAGGCAAATTATCCTGTGATTTTCAGTAATCTGCTACTGTGGAGCAGGCAGCTGTACAAACTACTACCAAGTCTAATGCACACTGAGTGCTTGATGCTGTAAATTTTTCATAGATTTTTGTGCCAGAATTTACCACAAATTTCAAAAATTGAATTATGTGCTTAGTGTTATACTCAACATTAAATGCTGAAATTATGCAAACAAGATCAGCAACACTAGTCAATAATTTGGTACAGAAAATGAAGATGAACTCAGCAAAATGGCATTATACTGAGAAGTATGGATAAACAGAATAAACTACTTAAATGGAAGCAACCCCTACCCAAACACCCAGTAACACCCTTAGTGCTAGTTAAAGCAGCTGCAAAGTTCTAATCAGCTCAAGATAGAAGAATTAGAGATCAAATTCCCATGCCAAGAAATACCTTCCTCCAGAAAAAGAGTTCTCAATGACAGGATGACTTAATGGGTTCACTGCTAGGGATGAAGAATGGTGCTGGTGGAATAACAATATAAACACAGAGCCCTAAAATCCTCCTGTGACATTCCCCAAGTCCCTGTCTGAGGACTACACTGATCATAATCTGAGCTTAGGTTTGCATTTCCTGTTACAATAAAGTGATTTCAAAATTTGGTTTTCCTCTTCTCCCAACACCTCTACCCTTTCATTCATGATTCCCTATGTACTCAGACACACCTTGCTTTAACTTCTTTCTCTTTCCTCATCTTCACAGAAATAAATACCAAACACTGCCATAAGCAAACTTCAAATCTTCAGGAAACCAAAATTTACTGTCTGGAAAAATACATTTTCATCTATGAACAAGAGGACATAATTTTCTTAGTTCCCACTTTTTGGGATTTGTAAAACTGAGCAACACATTTTAAAGGGCACAGAACAGTAACAGAGACATTAATCCAAAATATATCTTATGTAGCAATAACAGTAAGTGTTATCATAATAAATATGAAACTCCCTGATATAACTTTATCAAATAGGAGGAAAGGCCCAAGTTTCCTAAAATTTAAACTCTAGTAGTAAGAAGAGATAATGTTCCATTCAGTTATGCTCTCTGTTCAAATTCCAGATGCTTCTGTATTTGGGAAACATACTATGCCCAGGTCACATTCCTGTGTTTAACTAAGTTTACAGTCACTCCCTTTTCTTTAAATACTTGAGAGCTTTTTGTTTCTGCATGTTCTGAAGTGTAATCATTTATTGCCACAGGCACAGGGGCTATATTTAACTAATAATGACAGCAGTTGTCATTAGTTTTTAAACTCACAAACACTAGGCAAACATATTATTTGAAGTATGTCTTAATACTAAATTTTATTAAAATTACAAACATCCCATCTTCTCTGCCAATCAACAAGCTTCATCCCCTCGCCCTGACCTTTTCTATGAACTCTTAAGGAAAATAGGTCTTGGCAGTAGAGTCCACTTAAAATAAAGAAGGCCCCTCGATTGTGAAAATTTTTCTATATTCTGTTCACAAAATGCAAAAGTTAAGGTTCATTGATGAATGATCAATGTTGCTCATTATTTTTTGTGTGATAGGAATACAAAATGTAGAATTTACAAAAACCATGCTATAATTCCTTTCCAAAAAATGAAGTTACTTTGGGAAATAATTGAAGATATGCAAATGACTATCAATTAAAATTGCTATTATGTCTAACTGAACAGGAAATCAATACTAAAAACTGTGTAAAACTTCCTATGACTACACTTGAGCACTCCAGAAGCAAAGAACATCGTTTGAAGAAATAAAAAAATTGGTGTTGGAAGAGTCAAAAAGAAATAATTAATGAATCCTTACCTTACTTGCACTCAAGTAAACATACAATTATTTGGGGATTAAACAGGTGTAAATGCCAAACAAAATAAACAAAACAATCCCTGAAGACACTGCAGCAAAAATGCAGAATGACAGAAACTCAGAGAGCCTGGGGGAAACATTGAAACTCCCAGGATTTTTGGCTGCCAACCCTGAGTTCAGTTGATGGGTTATGGTTTAAATGCAAGTGATTTTCTTTCATTTGCCAGAGAGGAGAGGCAGGATGTCTCTCAGTCACCCCTTCTCCACATTTATCTTCACCCTTCCTCTCCAGTTTTCACTTGAGCTTATGAGCACTGGATCTGGAATGCTAATGATTGGAAGACTCTTTGTCTTGTTCAGAATTTGAATGAATTTTTCCATTTGGCATGGCTGGAAATAATTTTGGGTTGAGGGTGTTTTTATATCAGGCATCAGAGATGTAAACATAACTTATTTTAAACAGATTGTTACTGCAGCCTGGAGGTTAGTGGGGATACAGTTCTCAGAGCTTGGCATTTCATGAAGAGTTTCATTTAAATGTTCTGGCTGAGTGCAAACAAAGGGATTGGAAAGGAAAAAAAGGCTCTACAGGCCAAGATCTTCATCTGTTCCCATGTGAAAGGCAGGGGAAAGCATTCCGGTAACTACTGGTTCTTCGTATTCATAAGGTTGGATCAAAATTAACCCTGGATTTGTCTTCTGGAATACTGCTGGGGAGGTGTGAGTACAAGTCCAAGCTCTAGCTAAACAGAGCTGTACTTTTAACATTTAATTTATATTGGTTTGGCTGTACCTTATTGTTTCTATGTTCTTTTATTCAACATACAATTTTAAGCCATATTTGGAAAGCATATTTCCAGTGTAGAAAATAGCATTCTTGTTTTTTTTATTATTAATACAGAATTTTATTACAGACCTTTATGATTATTATATTCCTACAGATGTAGATATCATGAAAATGTACAGAAAGACACCCTGTGAATTCCAGATATCTTACAGCCTAAGCCTGGTGTAGAAATGGGTGAAGGAATTTAAGTTCTCTCCCTTTAAATTCAGGTGGATTATGGGAAGGGCATCAGAGTCTGCCCCTCAAAACAAAGTGCTGACACCTAACTAATGAATACATCTGTCTTTGCTGCTCTAAACTAAATTATGCTATAAAACAGTGCTTTTTAAGAGGGTAAAAGGGTAAGAAATAAGGCATTTTTAGGGCATTTAAGGTTTTTATATATATGTGTATATATATGGAGTCTAGTAGGCACTTCATATAATCAGTTGAAAAAGTGGAAGCTCCATGTAAAGGGTTTAGTCATTTCTGTTTAGCAGCACATTGTAATGGGTGTTGGTTGGTTATCTAAACAATTCCAATTGTACAATTAACTTCACGCTTATGTAATTGAATTACGGCTTTCCAGTCACAAAAATGTTCCCAAGGTATTATTGAAAAAATACTCATGTTTTTCAATGTTTTTTACCCTGACCAACTTGCCTTCTGTGTTTATGTGTGTGCATATTCATTATCCCTTTTGGCTATCAGTTTACATCAAGTTTTCATGTTTCCTTCTTAAACTCTGTTGCTTGCTCCCAGAAATCAAACCATCATGGTGGAAAATGCCTTTACCCCAGTAACAGCACTGAGCTAAAGTACCTCACAAAGGTCTCTCATACCTCATTAACAAACTACCAGTGTTAATGGACATGACAATAAAGCCAAAGAGTGTTGGAATCCAAAAAGCAGGGAGCTCTTAGAGCATTAGGCCCGCGGGCCAAAGCTTAGAATTAAATACAGGGTTTGATTTGAGACCTTGGAAAAGGCTTCCAAACCTGAATGTTAGAAGCAAGAATGTGGATTTGTAGTCAAAGTAGAGACTATGTTAAGCTAGGTAGAGGAAAGTTCAGAGTTTAGAGTTTAAGATATAGAAAAAACAGAAGTAGTTATAAAGATAATAAGAAGTTCTGAGCTGTGGCACAGTAGGCCAGCATGTTAGAACATGATTGACAGGCTGAAATAGCCCACATTATGGCAAAACATGTAGGACAACTTAACTAGTGATTGGGTTAAAAATATAAATATCCTTGTTGGCAGTGTTTTATTGGTTAATAAATCTTTAAAAGATCTTGTAGGTAGGGGTCTTGAGACCTTCTCACAATGGAGTGAAGACTGTGAGCCGAACTCATCCTTCCTATGTAGAAGATAAGAAATAATAAATCACACTATCTAAAGCAACTCAGAGGTCTCATATCTCATTCACAAAATTCCCCACAAAAGACCAGGAAAGAGTTCAAATCTGACAACACACATTTGCTGTGGTCATTGTGCCATCAGCAAGGCCTCATACGTGTTGTCTGGAAGAAGATGTAGATCAAAATCTGCTATGGAAGCTCTTGAGGGAGCACTGCTGGGCCTGCCAGAGGTCAAGAAAAGTTTGGACAATGTTCCCAGGCACCTGGCGTGACTCTCCGGGTGTCCTGTGCAGGGACCTCTGATGGGTCCCTCCCAGCTCAGCTTATTCTGCAATTGATTCTGTGATACATGGACCTTTGGTTCTTATGCCAAAGGAAGCAGTAGAGTTTGCTAAGGGAAAAATCTAAACAAGAAAAGACAAGGCATATTAGAGTGGTATACCTAATAGCACTAGATTCCTATATTAAAAAAAAAAAAAGTATACTAAAGACTTCAATGTCCCTGAGCAGCTAGAAGGGAGACTTCAGTATTGTGAAGAATTCCAAAACAGCTCATAAATCGGCACCTTTCAGGTTCCAAAAAGGTCCTCACAACAGAAAAAGGCTGCAAGAATCTGTAATAATGATTTGAATCTGAATTTTCCACAATAAAAGAGTAAAATTAGTTTTCTGAGAGAAGCCCTTAAAATGTACTCTAAATGTTTCTGGCATCCTTCTCAAAGCTGCTGTGGAAATAATCAATTCTATTTTGTTACATGATGCTGCAAGAGAAAAAACTATATCTTACAACACATCTCTGTTTCAGGTCTTGAGATCTCCAACCTAAAAAAAGCTCATAATATATGATGATTTACATAATGCTGCATATTTTATGGGTATTTTTCATGCAAACTCCCATTCTAAATGCACTGAAACAATAACATATAATCAGTGTTTTCAGAAAAAAATGTGGTAAAATGTATTAATTTCAAGTTCAAAGAGAAGATTAATTTAATAAAATTCATTTAATAAAATGTGACAACTTTAATTTTTATGTGCTGGTGAGAAAGCCCTAGAATACTGAGAATGCTGCTTGGAATTTAAACATTTCCAAACTGATCAATGGTTAGAAAGCATTTTTCACTGCCACTCCTTCCAGAAAAGATGTCCTATTTTAAATACAATCACACTCTGAAGCAAGATCATGGTAAATGGCAAACACAGAAACTGAGAAATTGCTGAATGGAACATGAAGCGTTCAAGAAGCCATTTTTTCCACAATAGCATGACTGATATACACAATTTTTTTATGAAGGTGTGATAGCTAACTGATTATTTTACTCAGCAAGTTTGCTAAAATTAAATTCAATATAATTAAATTCACTGCAATTAAATTCAATAGAAATAAGATAGTACCAGTAGAAGAAATCGGTAAATAATGAAGAAAGCATGAAGCAGTACACTGGAAATACCTGAAATTCAGTTGTTATGAGATGTGGAGGTACAATAAAAGCTGGCAGTAGAAACACAAGGTAATAAAAGAATAAATAAAAATACCAACTATATTTTGAAATTCAGCAACTGCTAAATATATTTGTCTGCAAACAAATATACTGAAGTATGTGTGCTCCCATAAATTTCCAAGGAATAGTTAATTAAATATGACCATGACCATCACCAAATGTCATGCAGGAACCACACACTGCAGAGAATCAGCTCTTTGGCACAGTTCTGCACCACACCAGTTCCACAACAGTCTCCCCCAAAACAGGTTTGAAATGCTTGAAACTTGACACGTTTTTGTTTGCTAAACTCCAGTTGGAATGGCACCCTGTCACTGACATATCACATGTATTTATTATAAATACTGACTTAAATTAGAAGCAGCAATGGGTTTTAATTTTTATCCCAGATCATGCAATTTGTCACCTTATGTTTGAATCCTTCTTCATTCAACCAAGTTAAATTTTAGTATTTTAGAAAGATGAGAAGATTAATAAATCCCACTAAAGCAAGACATCAGCATCACTAGGAATTAGACTTCACCCAGGTATTGATGCCACTTGAAGAAAGTGTACATGCAAGATGATACAAACTTTGTATTTCTACTTGAAGTGACAAACTTTGTTCTGACAATCTTTGTGATTTCTACTTGAAATGCAAATTTTTACAAATGTGTTGACCTTGCAAATATCTATGTTTAACTACACCTGTCAAAAGTCAGTCTGATTTCCATGGCATCAATTGCACATATTTGCAGGGCTTTACACTGTATTACTGATGTTCCATTACCATATAAAAAAAGATTTGCTGCTGACATTTGACCTTGTTACCTGTGTGTCCAGCACTGAAATGCAGCTATCAGTGTGTTTATACTGACCAGTCGCATCACTCTCTGCTCTCTGCCCAGCCTTGGGCAGAGAAAATATAAAATAGGTAGTGCCTGTCCCTACACACCTCTAAAATCTTTCTTCAATATACTGTAGCTTTTTAAAAACCTGTACATTACCACTCCTTAGATGTGTAAATGATTTTTTTAAGTAAAAAAAAAAGATACTGTGGAATGTTTTACAGAGAATTTGTGAACGTTTTTAACATGAGTTTTGATTTTTGAGCACATGGAATTCTGCACTATGAACTGTCCTTTCCCAGCTCTATTAAACTTGTAAGCAGGGGTGTTAAAAGGCCTATTTTCTGGTATTGGTAGCTTTTCTACTTATAGCACTGACATTTTGCTGCTATACTTACCCTTTTAATGGACACACAATATGTTACTCTGTGCCCAAGCTCACCTACTCTTTCTTTTCTCAAAAGACAAGGCACATCTGCCACCTGCTCTACACTGTGTCCCAGCAACAACTGTCGAGCAGCAAAAAAGATTGATTATCAGTCAAAAACCATTCAACAACACCAGATTTTGGTAGGTTAAGCTTGCTGATCCAGCAAGAGATGGTGTGAAATTTTCAGTTATGTGTGCCAACATTTTGGTGCTAAAAGAACAGCAGTGCATGTCACAATGAAACACAGCCAAAGATATGCAGACAAAGCACAGAAGTTTTTGTTTTGAACTTGGCTTGCAAGAGCAAAATGAGAGAAAGGAAAAAAGACTCACTTAATGACTTTCAAAATCTATCAAAACACTCGAGTCACATGCATGGAGAAACCAGAATACATGTATCAGTGAAGACTTTGTGACAAACAGCAGCACTCCTACAAAAACCCTGCAATAATAGGATTGTGTACATGATTCATACAGCACAAATAGGCAGATTTATCATGTACTTTTGCAAGAAAAAAAACAGTGATCTGTGCCTTTCTCTGAATATCCAGACCATTAATTACAGCCATTCTGATGATTCTATCACCTTAATGGTACTCAAAATAATTTTTGTTATTAAAAAGAGATTATAATATATTAAATTAATTATGTAAGGCACAGCCTTACTAACGTAAGTGTCCTTTGTAAATCCCTCCATGAATATGTAAACAAGCTATTAATTACTGGACTCACATCATAATTAGTATTAGGTGTTTCTGTTTAGAGAAAGTGCTATATAATAGTGTTTATGTTTCGTTTGGTTTTTTTTTTAATAGCCAGTAATGAGTATGATATAAACATTGTCTTAAAACATATTTGTAATATTATCAATCTCTAAAAGAATTAAAGAAAGTTCACTTGAATATTGTGAAATTTTGAATGAATGATTTAACACTAAAATACATCCCCTAATACTTCCCAAGAAATGCTATTGAAAAGCTATGTAGAAAAATAAAACCAAAGACTTGTTTCTAAAGAATGTAGATAAGAAAAAATATTGCCCCAAAATGCAAAGAAATCTGTATATAAAATACATACAATATATGTACAAAATATGTAAACTATGTGAATTATTTGCTCTTGTTTTTCTTTGTAATCTCTAACTTTCTAAAAATCCTACCACATAATTTGCTACAACAAGATTGTAAAAAAATCAAACAATTCATGTTATGTTAAACAATCGATCTTATTTACATTTCTTATTGGAATTGTACTGGAACTGTAGATTCCTCCCTATATATACACGCCATCTTAAAAATAATTTTGCTTTTTATAATATTTAAGATTGTATTAATTAAAAGTTCTTTATGTCACAAATATTGCAAGAATGAATAGTTTCATAAAATACCCAAGTGATGGGTCCAGTTTGATACTGAACCTTACCTAAGGTACCATTTTAAAATGCTGCCACGAATTTGCAGCAGCAATCTCACAAGGCACTTCATGATCTTAAAGTGTCAGTGCAAATACATGAATATCTAAACTGTAGAGGATTCAGAAATATTTTTCACCCCTCTTAAAAAGTGAAACATAATTACCACTTTGGCAAAAGAATGGGAAGGAGCAAAGAAAAATTTTAATAATGGTCTCACCAAACAATCTAAACTTTAGAAAGCGTAAGAAAGAAGATATTCCATATTGCTGTATTAAACTTCCAAAAAAATGTTTACGATGGCATTAATACATCCAATCTTACATTCTGGATTATTTTTGCTATCAGAATAAACCTAATTAATTATGTCTGTTTGATGCCACTGAAACCAAACAGTAAATGCAATAACCTCTTTACATTTTCACCGTTTAACCTCCTGCAGGCTTCCTAATGTCTATTCAGATCTATATTAAATTAAGTACCAATGCTAATGAAGGGCAATAAATGTGGCTATCAGATTTGTCTTTCATTAAGCACATTATCCTCTTACTGAGCTGTAAATGAATAAACATTAGTTTTGTCAAACCATGCAAAAATGCAGGAAGAAAATAATTTTTAATTGCACCCCTTTAGCCATTTGCTGAGGGTTCTCAGTTCTGGTTTTGGAGTTTTACCTTCTGGTTTTTGGGTTTTTTTGTGGTGGTTTTTTGTTTTTTTTTTTTTTTTTTTTGAATGGCCATAAAAATGTTTCTCCAGTTGCACTGTGGGTTCTGTGGAGGTTCTGGTGTCTCGGTGCTGCCTGCCAAGGACTCTCATTGTGCAGCTATGATCAGAGACAGCTCCTCAGAGTAGCTGAATGGGTGCAAGGGGTAAGGAATGCTGACTGCAAACAGAGTTATTTCATCACTCATGTTGGACCAGGACAAATAAAACTGAAAATGAAACAATCCACTCTCAATTAATTTACCATTCACACAAACTGTGCTACAGGTAATTCAATGTTCTGTTGATTATTGCTAGAAATCATATTGCAAGAAATCACACATGACCTGAAAAATCTGGCTTTAAAGTGTCGAAGTTTATCTTCTTTTTCTATTGTCAGGATTAAACAAGCAAGATGGTATTTTTCATTTGGATTTAGATGTTTATTAGTTCTTATCTATATTATACTTTCATAAACTGTGAGTTTCATAGTATTTTAAGTTAACTAACTAAAAATGGCACTCTAGCTCTCTCTCTATAAGGCCTTTTAAGAGTAAATTATCTAATTAAGAAATGCTACTTAAATTATTTTTATTTTTAATCTAAGAATCAACTATTTGTGATTAGTAAAGTGGATTTTTGTATCTAATCATATAATATCACTTAGATTTATGAAGAAGGTGAAGAACAAATATCCACCCTAAAACCTTTTTTTTGCTTTATATATATTACTATATTTTAAAACCTTAACCTCTAAGTTATCTATTATGTGATATTATATATTTTTATTTAAACTACACACTCATAATCTTAGTTTTATTATTTAATTTTGGAAGCCTTTTCTAAGGACTTAGGTTAAATGTAGTGTTCTCTTGGGGGTCAGTCCCTGTCAGCACAGAAAGTCTAAAATTCTCAGTGACTAGGGTTCCAACAAAAGGTATTGTGCTCTTTCCCTTTAATGCCAAATAATTCTGTACCTCATTCTGTAATTTATTTCACTTAGCATTTACAAGTATTTTTAATAATGTATTTTAGAAATAGTGTACAGAGGATGAAAAGTTTCAGATAAGCCTAATTTAAAGCAAAAAAGGATTTACATCAAGGTTTGAAGCAAAAGCTACAGGGAAACTGTATGCATGTAAGAAAATTTTTGTTAGAGCTTACTGGCTTCATTAAGGACACAGAAACTTCAGCCAAGAAATCTTTCTTGTGTCATTTTTCTAAGCTCTGACTTTGATTACATTTGGCTGCTGTTTAATAACTTTGGATACTTCAAATGCCCTGTGGATATGACATGAGTTTTGAAACAGAGAGCACAGTTAATGCTGTCAAAAAAAAAAAAAAAAAATACCCAGTTTACAAAATGAAAGAAACAATCCAATACTATTTTCTTAACTTTTTTAGGACTTTTCTTATAGTTATATAAGAAGACAATAGTGTACATTCATTAAAATTCTTCACAGTGTAAGAAGTATTTCACAGCACCTAAATCATAAATATCAAAAATACAGAGAAATTGAACTCTTCTAAGCAAAATACACTTAACCTGTCCCAAAGTGTGCTTATTCAGAACTTCTAAAATACTGGAAAGTAGTTGCTGTGAAGTCTTTTTTTATGAAATGCGTTAAGAACTTCACAACACAATAAATCACCTACTTAATTTCTCAAAATTTATGAGCGCAAATAAATACAGGAAAAAATCAGATTCGGAGAAAGCTCCTAATTAAAGAGAGCTTTCAGTGCATGATATGTAGGTTATTGCTTCTGGTTTAAAAAGTAAGAACTGGTGACAGTCTTTTCTTGGGCAAAATTTCAATCAAATTGACAGCAATTATGTCTGCACAGCGACTGCAGAGTGGGGCTTATTGTTAATTGTTCCTGTTTCCCAGACAGCAAAACATATTCAATACAGCTGCCAGAATAAAATTAAATAAACTAATAATCAGTTTAAAAACACCACGATACTACTTTAAAATTCTTATATCCTATCTCCTGAATAATAACACAATAAAATAGTGAATATTTTATTGCATATAAACATATATTCATATACAGTGAACATAAAAATAGTAAGACTATTTTTAAAAAGAAAAAAAAAAGGAGAGGAAAGCAGATTTATAACAAAATATCATACTTCAGCAAGAACATTTGTGACACATGGTCTCTCTCTCTTAGTCTTCAACAAGAGATTCCCCACAGCTGAAAACTTGTTTGAGGCCTAAAATATGAATTCCTCTCCCTTAAAAAAATTTTGGAAATTTTCCCATTCACTTAAATTAGCACTGAACTGATATGTCACTTACACC
This sequence comes from Bombycilla garrulus, assembly GCA_013400315.1. NCBI lineage: Eukaryota > Metazoa > Chordata > Aves > Passeriformes > Bombycillidae > Bombycilla > Bombycilla garrulus. The sequence continues at coordinate 18,796 of VXBU01017984.1, read as the reverse complement.
ATAATGACATATTTGTGATCAATTTTCCACATTTCTTGAATGGCAAAATGACTGCGTAAGAATCCCAGATGTTTTTGTCCTCTTTCTAGAATTCCCACAGTAAGTCATGCTGTTAAATCAATGCAGCTACTTCAGTGCTGAGTACTAAACTATACAATAAGAAAGGCAGAATGTGGCCCCTTGAAAAGTAACTATAAATGGAAATCAAAGCCACTTATAGTTACTTTTTAAGGGGCCACATTCTGGCTTTCATACACCAGGGGACCATTGTGTTAACATACCTGTCTTATAAAACAAAATCAACAATGACAAAGACTTGAAAGTTTTGAAGAAAGCCCTTTCAGAAAATAGCTACAAAATAAAAAATTAGAGCCCCTTGAATTCTATTTGAGTTCACAAATCAAGGGATACCATGATAACTCTGATCATCATGCTTTGTCCCAGTTTATAACAATTTCCTCCCTCTAAACAGAAGACACTAACAACAAAAAGCTTTTGATGAGGACATCTAAGTTAAGCATGTAATAGTACACTTTTGTCTTTTTTTTTAAACACCTTTATGGTATGTTGCAAAATGCAATTGCTCTCTTGGATTTCCGCATCAGGCAGAATCAATTCATTTTGGATTAATTATGGAAAATCACATTCTTTACAGAGGGGTCAAATTGTTGGCTATTACCTATCTATTGTTAAGTCTTAAAAATTTGTAAGGTGGACTGGCATGCTTGATTCACTGTAATGTTGCCTTCCAGGAATGTTTGATTGGAATCAATAAGGTTTTAAAAGATATATACTCTGACAAATTTCTAGGTCAAGAAATCTTAATAAAAATTAGAATATCAACCAAATCATCATTACAAGGTGACTGAACTGCAACAGCCTTGATTAAAAGCAACAGAGGAGAGCTTTGATCACCTTGGCTGACCTGTGGGAACACTTTCAACTCTTTCTCTTGTGATATAAGAGAGAAATTGTCTGTACTGCTTGATTTTAGCTGTCTATACATGTGATACCCCATCACAGCTGTGAACCAATTTCATTTGATGTGGAGAATAACGTTCAAGTCTTGACCTTCTTGCTTATTGCAGGCCAATGTTGTGAGCAAAGAGAAGTTGTTGAGACCTTTGCATCCCTTCAGTATTTTAACAGGTTTGGTTTGTTTGGGTTTTTTGTTTGCTTTTGTTTGTCTGTTTGTTTGTCTGTTTGTTTGTTTGTTTTCTGCAAAGGCAGGGGAACATTCCATGAAACAAAAACATGATAAATGTAGTTAAATTTTTATCTTTCTACTCTGGTCTTTCAACTACTGTAAATTAGCATTAATTGACTGTACAGGGTTCAGAAAAGCCTACAACATCTTCATTAAGGCTGCAAAATGCCTTATGAGACTGTGTTAATACTTCCATCCTGATTCTTATTTCTGCAAACATTATTTCAGATTTCAGCTCAATTAACCTTTGCATGAGATGGGATCAGAAGGGCAGTGAACAAAGTGCTGTAGGACAGGATTATGGTGAAGTACAGCAGGTATTTCAGCTATGCTAGCCTTCTTCATACAAAATGAACATTGAATTATCTCATGAGCTTGAAATAAAGGTTTTATTTGCATAAAAACATTAAAAATAATGAGAACAAAAGCCTCCAACTTTCAATTTGGGACTACTATTAATGACACAAAATTATACAATAGGCCAAAAGTCTAGAGGTAATATTCATCCATATGAAGATCAAGAAATACAATTTTATCCAATCTTTGGAAGATCCAAATCAGCACAAGTGTAACTGTGCCAAGAGCAGTATTAAAGATCATGATGAAGCAAGAAAGAAATTGGGTGAAATCAAGCCCTCATTGTCCTTTCATATTCAAGTAACTTCTAAGTATCAAAATATTAAAAGCAATTAAATTTCAGTTTATTCATGGCCAAAACATTGAGGTAGTTTTGTACTTATTACTTATTACTTCTACTTTCAGTTAATTCTACATTCTGAAATCCAAAATTTCTATTCTGCTCCTCTTGGGCAATTTTCTCATTATTCACTGTTGCCTAACTAAAGCAGGTCCCCATATTTATTTTTAAATAGAGAGCAATGGTGCACCAAAAATAAATCAACGAATAGTCCATATAGATTTCTAAGGCATAAATCTGCACCTGACTAATATTCTTCTTTGCTAAGTTAAAAATACAGTTACTTCAGCAGACAGTGGTTCAGCAAAGCCATACAGGTAAAAGTTAGCCCACAGTTTGGGATGTGAATCCAGCAGCAGGATAATGACAGCTGCCAAGGATTGTTACTACCACTGTTGCCTGTCAAATTGTCTCTTTTTCTAATCCAGCAGCCATGGAATTTTTTATGGATAGCAATTACTTACGATATACAATGAAGTTACATCAGATGTAACAACCACCCTTTAAGCCCTTCATTATTTGGTTGTCTCTTTGTCATTTCTAGTCATCCATTTTCACCTAAAATTATTTATTTATACTGCATATTTGACAAGTATGTATTCTTTGCTTTATTTAATTTCAGTACTTGTTCAAAAGATACAGTGATTTATTTTGATGTTCTCCTATTTCAATCTACCTTTTTTTTATTCTTGTAAGCACTGTCTGAACAACAAAGGCATTTTTAATATATCAAAGGTACTAAAAATTAAAATAATGGCAATATCAGCTCTTAACTGTGATGGAGGGATTAAGCAAATATTATCTTTATCCATAATTTGTTTACATTTTTATTTTTCTCCAGCCCTCAACTGCATTTGCATTTACAATATTGTTGCACTATGTGCATGAGTGTTCCAGATAACCATATTAATATATCTACATGTTGACAGATGAGCACAGGATATTTCATATATAAATATTATAATCATATATGGTCCCAAAACATTTTCTGCTACAGGCCTGCATTAACATCATCATAAGATGTGTGAAAATTCTGAATTTTATTTTATCACACAAGAAACCTACAAAATACACTATTTACAGGATTAAAACCCAAAGCCTAATAGTTTATCAAATTTAATGTTTGGGGAAGTGTCTTCATAATAACTCACCCAACAAAGAACAGCTTTACACCCACAATCTGCATCATTTTGAGAAGGACCTTCTTCAACAAGCTAAACTGATCTCAACTTATGCAGCAGTAGGAAAGATGATTATTTTTCTTTTATTAAAAAAAAAATATCACACCAGATCTTCCACTTTTCTCCTAATACTCTTCCAATTCCAGGCTATCATGAAACTGCAATCCATTCTAAACAAGTGCACGCTGAGTAATAACCTAATAAGTGGGACATGAGTTTCACAGGCTGTCTGTGAAACTCATGTCCCACTACATTTATTGGGAATTTTGCCAAAGGCTTTAATGAAAATCTCCTGCATATCTGAGCTGATGAACAGACAGAAACTGTTCCTCCTTTCTCTGTCACCTCTCCACTGAAACCCTGGCATCCCACAGATCTCTGGCTAAGAAAGTTTTTCTCCAGCAAGCTTAAGAAAACAAAAGGGACCAGGCTGCTCAGGGAGGCGAGCAGTGCTCAGCACAGAAGAAAAGTGCTTGAACAGTTTGTGGTTATTGCAATTATCTGAGATCATTTGCTATCTCTTCTTAATTAACCAAGAAACTACACAGCACCCAATGAATCTCTTCTGTCTGCCCCCAAGCTCTAAATGAATGGATCTCCTTTCAGTGTCTGGAACGGGCAAAAAAATTCCTCTTTGCCTGAGGAACAAAGCTGCCACACTATGGTTAAGAGATTAGGGCAAAAAAATGGGAACGCACCCATCCTTGACCAAAATAATGCTCCCAAAGAAATCAGCAACTGAGGTATCATAGCACAGTTTTACTGGCTGGAGAGGTAAAAAGGAGAAAAAGGAGCTGTAAGAGTTTGAAGTGCCACTTGCACGGGCACAGTGAAAGTGCAAGGCTGCCATCTGCTCCCAGGCTGTTGCAGGAGGCGGGGAAACAAGGGCAGCAGCCTCAGGGATGGATGGAACGGCCTGGCTCATCCCGCTCCTGGGGCTGGACTGCTGGGCTGGAGGCCAGCTCTGCTTCCCTGCGGTGCCCGCAGGAGATCCTCCATCCCTGCTCCTGCCCCCTGGCACAGCCCCATCCCTGCTCCTGCCCAGGTTGCTGTTTGACCAAAAAGGAAGAACTGGTGTCTAGAGATGAAGAAACGTGAGAAGACAAAATTGTTTTAGATTTCAAGACCACCAAGTCAGCTGCAGATGGATCTGAAAGGAAGGATTTGCACTTTTCAGAGCTAAAATTTTAAAGATGGAAGTTGAAAATCAGCATATCTGCAGGGTTTTGAGTTATTTTTCTCTTTACTTGAATGAAACCAAAATACATCAAACAGAGAAAGTATAAAATTATATTAAATGTTCTATATCTCATCATACTTATTCTGAGACTGATGCTAACAAAATATTTACTCGATTCTATTTTTACAATTTTTTACACAGCAACAAACTAAGCCCCTTTGACAAATGACATGAGTGAAAAGTTCCCACGACTTTACTCATAGTTTTTTTGCTAATGTTGCCTGTGCATCCATGTGGCACAAAGACATTTGCAAAGTTTAGAGCTCATGGTTTTTTTGTGATGATGCATATGCCATATGGCATTTTTCCTGACCATTTATTAGACTTCTGTTGATTGCCATGAAATGAGAGCACAAGCTTTTTGTTAATTGTCAAGACTGATGATCAAATATTGATTTAAAAAATGAACTAATCTTCTATCATTGTTTTCTCTACATATTTTGAGAACATGGTGGGATTCAGACAGTTTTGTTTGGAATCGCTCTATACTTTTATATTTCTCTTTTCTGGAGTAGCAAAATTAGAAACTGACAAGAAATCTGGAAGCTATACATAGAGAAATTACACTGTTTGTGGATTGAGATGAATCTGATTATATGTACAATTATCTACACAATGAAATAAGAAACACCTGAAATCAAGTCATACAAATTTTCAATAAGTCCATCCCCTGTCATCTTCTCCCTGCTGCCCTCCAGCTCCTTTATCCATACTGAAATTGAAACACAGCTTCTGCATTTCAAGAGTTGCTTCTAACAAGATATCACCAATAAATCAGGAGCTTTGTAAGTATTTTTTCTTTTAATAGGAAGGGGTTTTTTGGTGGTTTTTTTTCTTTAGCTTTTTTTTTGGGGGGGGTTGTTTGTTTGTTTGTTTGTTTTAATTTAGGAGAAAACAAGTTTGCAACAAACCTTCAGATAAATTGCCTCAGTCCAGGTCAGAATTTACATAAACCTATAACACCGGCTTTAGGACATACATAGAGTCTAATATTTTACCTATGATTGATACAGACTGGTCACTTGATTGACTTGGGGTTTTTGCTGGCAGGATTTTGTTGCTGATATTTCTGTTCAGTGTCGAACACAATTGGCCCTAAACTTGCCTGAAATATCAAGGGAAAATATCCTCCCCACTCATCAACTTTAGGTAACAATAAGGTAATAAAGGTAATAAACAATAAGGTAATAAAGGTAATAAACAATAAGGTAATAAAGGTAACAATAAGGTAACAATAAGGTAATGAATCAGAGCAGAATAATTCTGTGAACTAAAAGAAAAGCCAAATGTACTGCTGAAATATAATTTTAATATCAGTATAAGTTGCAAAAATCAGAAAGAAATTCAACTTTTATTCAGTGACATTTATTTCCATTTGAATGGCTTGATATCTTTGATATGTTGGACTATTCCTCCTTTATATATCTTAACCTCTAAACATACATTGGTGATATTCATTATCTCAAACCAGCTTTGTTCATCCTGTGCTTACTTTTATTAATTTTACACAGCCTGTAAAGTATCCAATTTGATGAAGACTTAATGTGGTCTAATGGCTAAATAACATCCAAATGGGCAGCCTTGCTCCCCTCTGCCATTTCTTCCCCTTGTCCTGGACAAGTTCTCCAGCCACCTTCATTGAGACATTACAAATCTGTTCAGTGGAGCTAAATTACCTTAAAATGATCAATTTTTTGGCAGAATTAGATTTTTGCCCCTCTATCTTCGTGAGCTGTTTCACTGTGTGGTCACACAAAAGGTGGTGCTGATGCAAAGAGCTCACAAATGAAGCAAGTGAAGAAGGAATGGCAGAAGAATTTTGCCCCTTTCAGAGGCAACTGGCCCTTGGATCAGCACAGATGTATCTTCAAGCTACACCTTGCAGTTCAAACTGAAGAGACCAAAGTTTTGCTTGAGAAAAGACTGAAAAATAGATGTAATATAGGAATATTTAATGAAATGGTTTTGAGGTACAGGAGGTATATTCTTCCCTGCAATACTAAAAGGTCTTTACAACTTGTGGTCACACTTTGAAAGTGCTTCAGTCTTTAAAATAATTCACATAATAATAGAAATATGTTAATCAAAATTATGATGAATTATAAACTGTATCTTTAAAGAAAATAAGCAAAAAGCCAATTAACCCAGTGCTTTTCCTCAACAAACATGTGGAAACATATCCAATTATTTTGGAAAGCACCAATTATAATAAAAATGCACAATCTAAATATCATAATTAAATATTTCATTTTATAATTACCTTTCTCAGGAAGCTGGCTTTAACATAAACTGTGAAATGCTGACAGTCTGTTATGTTTGCAGGCTTTAGCCACGCCACAGTTGTTGCTTCCTTGCCTTTGTGTATATTGCACTTTGAACTAGCAATTAACAAAAGTGACATTAAACAGACTCATTTCTGATAAGGTATTCAAACAACTGAATATTTGGTTTAAATACATCAGAATAAATATCAAGATGCATCAAAAAAGGAGTCTCATTCAGTCTTTTCACCACAGGAATTTTTAAAAATGAGAAATATGACACAACATGTGTCTCTACATGCATGGTCAGCAGCATGTGATTGTGCAGAATGTGAACAAATGCACAGGAGGGAGAAGAAGAAAATATGTCCTTTTGTTTGAAAAACCCATGTGCCATGCAGGCATAACTGTAATGCAATACTGAGAAAGTGGATGGGTATTAAAACTGCTCTGTGTTTTATGACAGACATGAAAAAAGAAAGGAAAATGGTACTCTTTGCTTTCAGAGGTGCAGAAGGATATGGAGAACAATGTGTAGCACAGAGTTTCTTACAGTCTCACAGAGCATGATGGAATTCATTCTTCTGACCCTACATGACAAAACCAGGATTGAAATTACAAAACCTAAAAACAGTTACTACAACGTGTACTGGCACAGAGCTGGGGAAAAAAACCAAATTGATTTCTATGTATGTAAAATCTAAGCTCAAAGAGCTGGACCTTGACTTCAGAGAGAATAAATAAGTTTCCTTATAATGATCATGAGGCCTCAGCAGGAAGGGCATGGTGGTACAAGCCTAAACATGCTACCTTTTCCATCAAAGAGCACTCAGCATGTGAATGAGGACTTTCACAGCATGAGAATATCCCAAAGGAAATTCCATAATGACAAAAATGGGGATTAGAATATACCATACTCACAAAGCGTGGCCAAGGAATGGTAGGTTACTGATGAATGAGACCCTCATTTTCAAACAATAGTGTGCTGGTAACTACAGATTCTTAGGCCAGGACAGAACTTATTCCATATATGAAAAATACACATCTTGGAAGATTTAACACCTGGAGGTTTTCTCTACGCTAGTGCTGTTTCTTGTTGCCCTTTCATTCCACCTCTGGTCCCTACCAGAGATATAAAGCCAAGTACATGTTTAACCCTGGCTTTGTGCTCATAGAAGAAACCATATTAATACAGGAGATGGTTGAGAAGTTTTCCATCATGAGAAGACACTGCAACCCTATTCTTTCTTACTAAGAGTGGAAGATAAAATATGATAATAAAGTGAGTTTTCAAATGCAATTTGTTAAAATTATCCCATTTGCAAAGTCAAGAGTTGCACATCAAGATAAAAATACAGACTTGCAGTTTTTATTTGACTTCAAATACATGAACTCTGATAGACTTAGCAACATCATAATTTCTTTTTTATGGTTCATCCAATTTGCTCACTTCTCTGGGCCAGAACATGCAGGGAAATGAGGAAAAAAAATGAATTGTCTCATGGGTAAGGTCTGCCATTCCAGATAAATGGTGTATCATTCTTGTCTTTGTCTTAGAAGATTAAAGTGATAGTGAATAACTCCTCTCAACCAGATTTTCTCAGGAAAAACACAAACACGGGCCACACTGCCTAGATATCTGATTTGGAGAACCTCTGATCTGTTTTTACAGTTTTTCCACTAACTGTAAATTAAGGAGATGCATTATAAAAATAAGTGACGTAAATTGTAAGAGTTGTATATTCCAAAGCTCAAACAATGTGTAAATATTTACAGCAGAAGGTTGGAGAGGACTAGGTATAATCCAGGGTAAATCTGGCAGGCTAAAAATGAGAGGTAAATAATTTGTCACAGGGCACAAGAGTTAAAGCCACGCTGCTCAGTGCTGGCAAAGCAAGGAAAGGGAAGAGGATCTTTGTATTTCCCTCAGTTACTGCATGCCTGGTTTGGACTGATTGACACTGCACTTTAGAGACAACAACTAAGTCATGAAATCTTTCAAATTATCATATCCGACTGAATTTTCATCCACTGATTTTACTCCACCTGCAGTGCACTAGACAAGGTAATAATTTATGATAATTATATGAAAATATACAATTAATATTCATCACCTCTCATTTCTCATCACTTTAGATGATCAGTAATGCAGAGTAAAAATGCTGTCAGATTTCTAATTGCTTTGTAATGGGCCTGAAATAGGGAAATCATTAAAGACAAACAAGCTGTCACTTGTCTGTTACCTTAACTATCTATCACTTAAAAAAACCCTCATTAAATACATTGCTAATGAACGACAAAAGACTGTACTCAGTGTGCCCAGATGCACCTTTTTAAACAATATTGTAAATTGCTTAAATAGTTCCCAAGACATTTTCAGTCATTCCTGTGGAAATTTAATGGAAAACATACATTTTCCGCGCATGTTACATCTCATTTGTTCACATCATTATGACATTTAGTCTATCATATGCACATCTCCTGGGAGACAAAACTTTCTTTTTACTGTTGACAAATCTGATCCAATTAAAACAAATTCTGGAAGAACTCAACATTCAGATCTCTGAGCGCCTTCTCTTAAAAAAAAAAAAAGGGAAAAAAAATCCATCAATAATTTGAAAATAATCCTATCTCTTCCAAGAATTTGTAATATCTAGATTAAAAAAGAAGTCCAACATTGTCCAAAGATGAACAAATTATTTTATCTCAACTACTCCCAAGAGACAAAACTCAGCATGTTCACTTTTACCACTCTTTTGAGTCAGCTATCTACTACAGCTCCAAAAGAAAAAAATCACTTGAAAAAAATTCCTCTCACTGTACTGACTGAAGAGCCAGGATGAAAACAGCACACCAGAAGTACCAGTGAGAGCTCATAATGAAATCTTGTACTATTATCTGCCACATTAATTAGTTGCTCATATTAACTGCCACATTGAAGCATTGAAGAAATGAAGGCAACAACTGCAAAAATTATTTAAGATAAAATTATCATCTTTGCATTACTTAAATATGCTCAGTCTCTTAAATTTATCAAAACCCAATCAATATTCAGTGCTTATTTATGACGCTGAAAGAGGTTTAGGTTAGATATTAGGAAATTGTTCCCTATGAGGGTGGAGGTGCCCTGGCACAGAGTGCCCAGAGAAGCTGTGGCTGCTCCTGGATCCCTGGAAGTGTTAAAGGGCTCTGAGCAACCTGGGATTGTGGAATGTTCTCTGCTCATTGCAGGGAGTTGGGACTAGATGGTTTTTTAAGTCCTTTCTGTTGGAATCCAAAAAGCAGAGAGCTCTCTAAACACTGGGCCTGTGGGCCAAAACTTAGAATTAAATACAGGGTTTGATTTGAGGCCTTGGAAAAGGCTTCCAAACCTGAATGCTAGAAGCAAGAATGTGGATTTGTAAACTATGTTTGTCCTAGGTTACAATGTAAAAATGTGCCAGAGGGTCTGTATTCTATCTCCATCTTCATTAACTGTTGAAACAAAGGAGGGGCAGTGTTTTTCTTTGCCTCCTCCCCTGGACTATCTCCTGTTAATGGGCCATTAACACCTTGCCCTATGAGTCATAGATAACTCCCTCCGGGAGCCATTTGTGTTTAATGGGCCATTAAGGACCCACCCCATGACTCATACAATGACATCAGCCCATTGTGAGGATCCACCACATGACTCATAGAATTACATAATCCCATTGTGAGGATCCACCACATGACTCATAGAATTACATAATCCCATTGTGAGATGCTCCACCCAGGGGGAGGAGCCAAGCATTCCCACCTGGATTTAATGTGGGAACTTGGACAGAACAAGCAGCCCTTACCTACTGGTTTTCAGAGGACAAGAGTTACCAGACCTGTCTACAGGATCACTACTTCAGCAAGACCACCCTAACTAGCAGGGTATCAGGTTGTATTCTGACTCTGTCAGTGTTTTTGTTTCTTTTGTATTTCTTGCATGTATTTTACTTTTTCCTATTAAATTGTATTTCTGACTTGGAGTCTCACTGGTTCTGCTTTCAAACCAGCACACAATGTTAAACTAGGTAGAGGAAAGTTCAGAGTTTAGAGTTTCATATATAGAAAAAACAGAAGTAGTTATAAAGATAATAAGAAGTTCTGAGCTGTGGCACAGTAGGCCAGCATGTTAGAACATGATTGATGGGCTGAAATAGCCCACATTATGGCAAAACATGTAAGACAACTTAATTAGTGATTGGGTTAAAAATATAAATATCCTTGTTGGCAGTGTTTTATTGGTTAATAAATCTTTAAAAGATCTTGTAACTAGAGGTCTTGAGACCTCACCATGCAGTGAAGACTGTGAGCCAAACTCATCCTTTCTATGTAGAAGATAAGAAATAATAAATCACACCATCTAAAGCAACTCAGAGGTCCAGTCTGTCATTCACAAAATTCCCCATACTTTCCAACACAAACCATTCTAGGACTCTCTATGTAGCAGTAAAAAAAACAACATGAATTAAAAAAAAAAAAAAAGCTTTACTAGTCTTACCAAGACTTTGTAAAATACCATCCAGAATTTAAAAATGTAGTTAATAGTGAGAAAGTCTGGATGTTTCAGCTTGTCCATAATTTGTCCTCATCTTTTATTCCAGAAATAGAAGCACACACAGTATCCAGTTATGTCTCTAAAAAATTCTCCTATAATTCTATGATAACACAGCCCAATATTGTGTGAGAGTCTCAAAAAACACATTTACTAAAAAAGTTAAATATTCTCACAAAAATGTCTGAAACCACCAATTTACATCTAAAGTACCTTAAACAAGAGAAGGGAACTTTTTACCGCATTCAGGTGTCCAGCTCCAGTGAAATGCACAGCACCTGTGCACACTTACATAATTTAAGATAATTAAGCAACCCTGGTTTCTTACAGACTTGTCTCATGCCTCTGTTCTGGGACAACAGTCCCAGTTCTTCTCCACAACTTCCTGCTCTGTCTCCACTTCTCCTGGGCTGTCATGTCAAGTTCTCCACACTCTCCTGGCACTTACCTATTTTTTTTTTCCTGCAGAAGAGGAAAAAGCAGCAAAACTCTGGCTTACCTCTGAGCTGTGTGCTGACTCACCAGCCAGAGCATTTGTGTTCAGCCTGTTTTTCCCTGCTCCCTCTGATGCCTGGGAAGGTTGACCTGGAAAGAGCGACTAGGTAGAATAAAAGGATAAAAAGAGATTTATTGAAAGGATCCAGCTTGGGCAGGGCAGGAACCCCGCTGGGGCTACAACCAAGTCAAACCCACAAGTGGTCATCACAAAATGGATCCCCGGTCACAAGGCCTCACACTTTTATAGGTTTTGGTCCGTCAGCATATTGGAGTTAATTGTCCAGTTAGAGCTTCAGGTTATGAAGCTCTATTCTCCTTATTATTTCTCTTGTTCCTCACTGTTGTTTACACTCTTGGGCCTAAAATTTGTCCTTGGGGCCAAGCTAGAAAGGAATTGTTTTGTCTCCCTACTCTGTAAAGAGAGCTCACCAACCCTTAACATGAAGCCCAGAACTGGACACTAAACCAGCCCATAATCTGAAAAATATAAAAGCTAAAACTTAAGGCATCACCTGTCCCCTATATGCCCATTCCCATTTAATGAATCTTGAACTAAATTAATTTTTATACCTCTGCAGATGAAAGCGGTCAAGCCCCAAGGCTGACCAGCAGCTCCACAAGTCCTTACAACCAGGCAAGGCAGGATCAGCTGTGCCTGACCCAAACAGAACCTTATGGCTTCTGAGCCTGGCTTGATCAAAAGAGAAGCTGAGGCACAATGGCTGTGACACCAGACAAGGTCAGTGGTGCAGGAACACCAAACTCTTACATGAAATAGCCTATTTTGTTTTATTTTACCCAGAAAAGAACTAGTGATTCACTTCCAAAATTGGTCCACTGACTCCAGAAATAATTCCTTAACATATAAAAATATATTATATATAATAATAAAAGCATGTTGTATTATATATAACGATATGTTATGGAACAATCATTCCGTACAGCTAATTTTCTATTTAACAACTCATTACAGATATACAATTGCTCAGAGTCTCTCAAACAACTCTGTGTTTAAAATGCCGTGTACTAAACTTATCACAACTTAAAATTGAAAAAAACCTCAATATGCAACACTTAGGAGTTTTTGCAATATTTGAATATGAATATTGTCCATAAACAATGGATATCGTATCAAGTCTTTAGGAGGATATTAACCCATTTTTGCTGAAAGCACAGGTGTAGTGACCAATCTCCAGGACAACACCACATTTTTAAAAAACCATTCTTCAATTCCCCCCCCTCACAACAGTCCCTGCTCACACCCCAGCCCCAGGGAAGGAGGTGACACACAGAACCATTCCTGAGAAGAAAATCCTAATTTCCAGAGGGACACTGTCAACCAGCACAGACATAAATCAAACTAATCAGCTGTTGAGTGGTTTTGCAGGTCTGATGTTTTTCCCACCTTTAAATTTTAAATAAATTCTCCTTGTTTATCACTGAACCCCTCAGCATTTAATGGGAACAATCTGCCAGGAGTAATCCCAGTTCTCCTAACAGGGTCTGTGTAGCCTGGCTGCTGCTCTCCTCAAACAGTTCAAAGGCTAAAAAAAGTGATGAGAAGTCGCATTAATTCTAACATAAATTATATAAAAATACTGCCACAGGATGTATGCTAGACATTTAAAAGTGTTGTGTGAACTGAGTTTGCCTGGGGTAATTCTTAGGGACTTTGCTAAGTAGGTTCGCCTAAGATTCCAAAAGCTAAAGTCTGCAGCATCCACCTCAGTTGTTGGGTTTTTTTGTTTGGTTGTGTGATAAATTAATCTGCTTTGTGGTAACTAAGCCATAACAATATTGATAGGAAGTAGTTGTTATAAAGCAATACAGAGACAGCAAATAATGAGACAAAACAGATGGATTCTTCCTGCAGATGTTAGCAGAGAGTACTTAAATGCAGGATGCAAATAATTAGGGTCTCAAAATAAGACTTCGGCCTTGAGATGATTCTCAATTTAGGGAGATACAGGACATAGGATTGAAATAGACAGACCCTCCAAGAAGACTTGGGCCTAGGAGTTAGCCAACTTGGGACAACTCCAGGTACACAGCTTGAATTAGGCCTCTTTATGAAATAATTAAGTTTATTTTTAGGACGTATGCTTGATTATATAAGCCAAAGCTTAGTGTGCATGTGGCACCCGAAGGGTCACCCAGCGGACAATGATGAAGAGGAGAGCCTTCCTCGGAAAGAAGACCCCCGAAAGAGTTGGAAGACCCCCGAATACCAGTAGAGCATGCGCAGTGCAAGATGGTGACGTAGATTTTAGGAATTGAAAGTAGGAGAGTTACAGGAATATTGATGAATATATATTAGCATATAGTATATAAGCATGGATTTTGGTGTAAACTGC
>VXBU01017980.1:1308971-1376565 GCA_013400315.1 Bombycilla garrulus | reverse complement strand
GGAGGTAAGAAACTTCTGCTTTCATTTCTTTCCCTCGTCTAACAATAGTGTCAGATCTGGAAGAACAAGGTAAGAAAACTCTGCTTCTCTTTCTATAGTTTCATAAGAATGGCGTATTTGGAGAAATGCAAGATAAGAAAACTCTCTCCTGCCAATCTTCCTGCCTGACGCACCTCCGACTGACAGTCTCGACCTGACCTGACCAGACTCCCTCCTTCTCCCCAGACTGACTGACTGACAAACCTCCTTGTTCTCCCTGACTGACGCCCTCCTTCTCCCAAAACGGACTGACTGATGAACGGGTGGACGCCCTCCTCCCCCGCGATGGACAGACTGACAGACGGATGGACGCCTTCCTCATCCTGCGACGGATGGACGCCCTCCTGTTCTCATGACGGCCGGCCGGGCGCTCTCCCACGACAGGCGGACTGACGGACTGAAACACTCCCTTGTTCTCCCTTTACTGTCAGATTCTATGACTCTCTCCTTCTCCCCAAGCTGACAGGCCGACTGACTGACTGAGTCCCTCCTTCTCCCCACACTGAAGTGGAATGGCAGCAGCTGAGAACTGTAGAGTTCTTGCTCAGCTGCTCTGAATGTTGAGCAAACTTTAATTCTCAATGTGGAACCCATGGTAGTAATCACTACTTTTACAGGAGTTAGTAGTAGCATGATGATGTCCTGTTTCAATTCTGTGGCAATTTAAGACCGCATGCCATTAGTGGTGACTGATAATAAAGTGTTCCAGGTCCTTTTCCTTCTTGTCTTGACGGAACCTAATTCTTTCTTGTTCTTTGTTGAATATGCTCATTTTCTGTCCACACTCCTGTAAACACAAGGGGTATCTTTTTTAGCCTCCTTCACAGTCACCCTTTCTGGGTCTTCTGTCAGCCTGGAATATTATTTTAACCGTCTTTAAAGAGGTCGTCAGGGGGAAAATGTAGGGGAGAAGCAGTGAAATAAGTAAGTGCAGTAATTGTTCTTCAATGAAGAAAAAGGTAGAAGAAAAAATATCCAGCTTCATCAGTAATGCAGGCCTGCTATCCCCAGATGTTACAGAAGCATTAGAATTGCTCCCTGCAAGAAAAATTGGATTAGTCACAATCTTGTCGACTAATGGGCACACTCTGTGATCTTTAGAGCTTCATTTACTGGGTTAATAGTGCTTTGGCTGAGTTCCTTTGCAAAAGGAAAAAAAAAAAAACCTGGAAGAAGAAATATTCTGGGTGCAGTCCACAGCCACTGACACGAGTAATATCATATTCATCACAGACAGACCTCGTATCTCATTACTACTGAGGAGTTTGCCCCGAAGGCATTTGAGCTCAGTCAGGCCAAGCCCCTCATGTGGAACCGTTCAGGTATATTGTGAAATGATTTAATGCGATAATAATGTCCACTTTGTGAGATAGATTATGTTTTTTATAGTGGCTGATGGTTAATGAATGATACATTAGCAAACATCACTAAAACATTATTGAGAAAATGCAGATATGAGATAGTAACTCTCTCATTCCCTACCCCCACTCTCTCCCAGATGCATGAAAATGGAAAGCAGAACTCACAAGAAACAGAAAACTTGACACTATTGTGATGTTACCAGCTTGCAAAGTCTGTCTTGTTTGCTTGTTCTCTGGAGAAGGGGCAAAAGAGGTATTTTAGAATGTAAACACAAACTGAAATCTCTCTTCTTAAATCAAATGAGAATCAATGAAAGTGCAAACCTGATAAATACATTATATGTTGACCCAGTTTATTAGATGATGCCGTTTACCCTGATTTGATTTATCTGGCAATACATTTCTCAGCTGTGAAATGAGATAAGAAGAGCCTATTCACCTTATTTACAATATCATAGTGACTCCCTAGCACCACTATGGTTAAGGATCTGTCAGCAATTCCGTTGCAAGCACTATTTTTTGTTTGTAACATGCATGTAGCCTCATCCTTAGCTTGAACATGGCAATTCAAAACTGATTAAATTAGAATCTCCTATTGAGATCCATGGATTTTTGATTTATGAAGCACAATATTAAAAATGTGAATAACTCTAGGTAATTTTCTACATTTTTAGTTGTTATTTTTATGCCTTGAGAACTACCATGAAGGTTATATCCCCTGACAGAGCAACTTTACTGAGGTCAATGGAGTGACAATGATTTACACCACCTGAAAAACTGTCCCTTCTGTCAGGGTTATACTTGGCAAAAGTGAATTACACCATGCAGTCCTTTTCTCTTTTTGCATTACTTTGATTTTCTGTGTTCTTTGACTTACACACACTTCTTCAATCTGTCTCCTCAACAAGGGAGGAATTTGTACCACACTCCTTAAATGGGAGTTAAACTACTTCTGAACCTACAGTCTAGAACTACTGTGTTTTTCCATAAACCTTCTGGAATGGCATGTTGCCCTTGAGTTTTCTCTGCAAAAATAAAGATATTTTCTGTTCCAGGCCTTTTTCTGTCTTTTGTTTTGTTTTAAAACGGAAGCCTCCAAAGAAATTCACAAATTAAAATTAAGAAAACCAGAACGTCTTAAAAGAGCTGAGAAGAAAAAGTAGGGACTGCTAGGGTGGGACTGCCTCTTGAGGTCCAGTACATGATGAATGCAGACACAAAATGGATTTTATTCCTTTTGCAGACAGTGTAGATGAACCCTTACCAGCAGCATCACCCAGCAATATCCAATTAGACAAAGCAAAGGCCTTTGCTGTTCTGGGTTTGATTTGACCTGCACCTGTGTGACTGAAGAGCCCGGATCACACTAGTTAGGATGCTGCATCCTTATTTTCTAAAACAAAGCAAAGTGCATATTAAAAAATCAGTATAGTTCTCTAACAATGATCCTTTTACCTCATGGGCTTTGCAGAGAAATTTAAGAGGGGGGAAAAAAGAAACTATGAATTTAAATAAAGTGAGACTGTAATAAAGGGACAGTTAGTCATTTCATTCATTTCCTCACAGCCACACTCACAAATTTTTCCCAGGTTCACAAGGAAATGTATAACAGCAGGCCTGCATGCCTGTGATGCTGGGAGCTCTAAGGAGCTGGTGGAAAGAGTTCCCTTCATTAGACAGCTGCAGCCTGCCCAGGTCTCAAAAGCTATTTGAGAGGGGCAGAGCACAGTGGTGGCTGTGAGGAAGAGCCCTGTCCCACCTAAGCCAGCCCAAATCCTGGCTGCTGCCATGAATCTTGGTACCAGTGGTGGAGGCCTGCAGGGAAGCTGGCAGCAGCAAGAGGTGGCACCCTGAGGAGTGAGGACAGAGCAAGAAATGAAAGTATCTGGGGGCTTGGGGCTTAAACCCACCTTGCTAAATTGTTAAGGAAAAATTTAAAAAATTATAGGAGCAGGGTTGTGCAGTCCTTTGGTTCTCTGCTTTTGGCACCTGTGGAGGCAGGATTCGATCACAGCCCTCTTTAAACTGTGCTGGTACCACCTGGTCAGCCCAGGTCTGCGGTGTAGGGTCAGGCCATGGGTGCTGAGGCTGCCATGGGGAAATAAACCTGCAAGTGGAAATATCCCAGGGGCAGTCACGTCTCCCTGACCCACACTCCTGCTCCCACAGGTGCCCGAGGGAGAGGTGGCTCCCAGGGGGCTGT
The DNA here is from genome assembly GCA_013400315.1 of Bombycilla garrulus. Classification (NCBI taxonomy): domain Eukaryota; kingdom Metazoa; phylum Chordata; class Aves; order Passeriformes; family Bombycillidae; genus Bombycilla; species Bombycilla garrulus. The sequence continues at coordinate 1,372,962 of VXBU01017980.1, read as the reverse complement.
GAGATATGTAGCAGCCCCCTTAGGTGAGGGTCCATTTTGGGAGGGTGTCTTGGAGTCACAGCGTGGGCATGGGCTCATCAGGCCTGGCAGTCAGTGGGACACACAAATACTGAGCCTCTCCTCCCCTCCAAGGGGTATCTGGATTTAGACTCCCAAGATGAGATAGTTTAAGGACAGAGGGCAGAGTCTGTTTTTTAAAGTAGGTTCTGGTAGGGAAAAGCTCAGGATCTGCCAGGGCATGGCCTGTGCTGAGATGCACCTTGACGTTCTCATGGGACCTTCCTTGGTTGGAACTGTGGCAGGAATCAGCCCCAGCTCTGGTCATGATCTGCAATCAGCCATCAAGCTCCAGTTTTCTCGTGCTGATAACTTTTTTACTTTGCCTACTTGCCTAATTGACAGTTTAGTAGGATTTCTCTGTAGGTTGTCTACATTTGTAGTGTTCTGAAATTTAGTGTGTGGATTATTTGTGCTACTTCAATGCATCTCTTCTGCTATGTAGGCTTCAGCACATGTGCACTACTGAAAACACTTGCAGAATGTTCTGATTTATGCTTAGGCAGAAAATACTTTTTTTTCTACTTGCACTTAGCATCTCGTTAATCATTGCTGCAGTCACGATATCTTATTTGTGATGGATTGGTTGCCTCAGTCTTTTATAAAATAACGTGCTGTGCTTTTATATGTTCTCTTCGTTTTTCACACTGCCTGCTATGGTCAGAATCGGAGGGAAATGAAAACCCTCCTTCGGTTGTATCAGTAAAACAGAAGTTATACTCAGTTTTTGTGAATTGCAAATTAAACCTCCAAAGCATACAGAAATCTGAGGCAAATGTAACCCTTCTATGTTATTTTGACAGATACGGACTGTTTAACAAGTTAAGAAAAACGAAATTACTTGCCCTTCTTGCATTTTATCAGAGGCATGGAATTCACATAAGACAGGGGTTTTAGGATTATATATTTGTACATTTGAAAAAGATGCCATATTAAAGCTCAAAAATGCATGGGCCTTTCCCTCATAGCAGGCAGCTCAAACTCTTCAAAGGAAGGCAATGATGACTTGAAAAATAATCAGAATATCTGGAAATTAGCAGATTATACCTGAAATTAATCTCTTGAAATTATAGATAGCCAGAAAATATGGGAAAGTCATTATTTATTCTCCCACTGTATGGCATTACTAGAAGTAAGGATTAATTTTTTATTTTCATTCCTGGAGACATCATGGGCTGAGCTTTTAAATAAGACAAGGATCTTTGTTAGTGACAGGACATAGTGGGCAGATAGTAGAGGCCAGAAACTCGTGAAGAAGAGCTATCTCTAACTGCCAATTTTATAAAGATGGCCTTGTCCCTTGCCAAATACTGGCACTGATTTTTGTAAATCTGCTCACTGACACCATATATCACTAATCATATTAATCGAGTATTTCCTTATTTTTAGGTAGAGTTGCAGATTTTTCCTAGTTAATTGTGTAGGAAACAATTTTTTAAGTCTTACAATAATATTTGCCTTATTCTTCAAGTGAAGCTATATGATAAATGAATTTTATACCTACGTATTGAATCTAAATGCTTTCATAAACATCCCAGAGTATGTCTGGCACTTGCTTTTCTGGCTTTTCATGAACCATGACTGTTCTTTTCATTTATTTCCCCAAATATATTGATATGTATGTACAGAGAAGTGGAGACCAACTGGGCCCACCAATAGAAATAATATGTTTAAAACCAGTCTGAGCACTTAAAGAACTTCTCTCAGCTCAAGAAGTTGGAGTTACTGTGGAATTCTCAGTGCTATGCCTGTTTTCTGTAATACCTAGAAATCCTAGTCGTTGATTACTACCATTCTGTGTTAGAAACTAAACACACATGGAACAGAAGAACTTCTGTATAAAATGAATATAAAGCAAGAAGTAAAACTGGGAAACAGGCTGGTTAGGGGACACAAGAAAATACTGGATAGCATAATAGGTTTCATCTGGAGAATATTTCTTTGTATTCATAGTATGGGCATGGGAAAGGCATTCTGATATCTAGAAATTCAGGATCAGTCAACAGGAAGCAAAATAAACCTGCACATTTCACAACCAGGAGGAAGATTCAGGATAAATTTGCAACTACATACACATGATATTTGCATTGTACAGAGGCTGTGTGAAGTGATTTAGTTTGCCCAGCTTTCAAATTTTATTGTTACATAATTAATACTTTTAAATTCTCTGCCTATTTAGAATAAACAAGGAGAAACGAGAGGACGTTTTATTCTCCAGTTTCTAAGTAATGATCAGGGCAGGTCAGTGAAACATTATCCCTTTGATAAAGTTATAAAAGTTCAGGTTCTTTTCTTGTCTTTTGTTTGTTTGCCCATTTCAGTTGTCGCCAAGTGTCCTGTGCTTTTCAAGATGCCAGGAAGGGGAGGATGCTTCTAAATAATATGTTGCCCTGACTTCATAAGACTTGTTTTGTCTGGGAAATGAATTATGTAAACCTTCTCCACCCGAAACTGTTTCAAGTCAATTAATTGTTGTAATTACTTAAGATTTCTTTTTAATGAATATGACTCTCAGGGGATTTGATGATATCCTGTCATCTGTAGGCCTGATAAATGAAATGTGATTTGTGGCTTGCTGCAAACTGAACCCTTGTACTTGAACAATGCCTCTCTTTCCTATGTGCTCATTAAACGGAAGAAATGCCCTTGATGGAATTAGGAACATTTGCTCTAGCTGGTCCCTAGTAAGGATGCATAGTATAGGCAGATAAATTTTGGCAATTTACCCCTTTTTTTCTCTCTTCCTTTAAATGCAGGTCTTGTTAACACATAGACAATTACTCAGCCCAAACACATGACCCCAGTGAGGTCACTCATTGTAACAGAGAGCAGTTTAGCTGTTCCGTCTTTCATCTCCATCAGGTGCATTGAAATGGGAAAGATTAGCAGACAATCAGTGCTGAAGAACAGTGCAGTATGATGGGTTCTTTATCCCATCTTTTGTACAGCCTTCCTCATGCCCACCAACACTTTGCAATCAGAACAGCCAGATTTGACTAGCAAAGCACCTTCCCTTTGTTTTGTGCAGCACCAGTTTCCAGTGTGCACTGCTCAGTTTCCAGTGCCTCCCAAGAAAATCAGAGCTACCCAGTGCTGCAGATGAAGACAAGCAATCCATGAACATGAAAATGAGCCATGAAGTCTGCACTGGGTTCCTACAAGCGGTGAGACTGCTTATATATCAGTTTCAGCTAACCTGTTCTCCCCTACACTGCCATTAACATAATCTAATCACCAGTGCTAGGGAAGTACAAAAGAGGTGGATTTTCCTGATTGAATTTCCATTGGTCAAGTGGGGATTATTGCTTTTATTGCAAGACCTTTCCTGATTATCATGTGAGTACCAAAAATCATACCAAAACATAGTGTCTTGGTCATAGTTTGGAATGTAAAGGCAATGAATTACTGTGTATTAGAAGCGAAGATCACTTTGACATTTTTGCAATCAGGAGACGGTGCCTTAGACATGTGTAGTTGTCCAAATGTGGCAGTCATGGGTAGTGTAAGTGCACAGAAGAGACAGCATCCCTGATAACATAAGAAAATTCACAAGCAGAAGAAACTGTTTGGAATAAACTCCATATATTAGTTATTTAGGAAAAACAAGTGGAAATGAAGGAAAGGAAGGTTAAAAATGTGAGGAAATAGTAACAAGGAAGCACTGGACCAGTGTCTGGGACAAAGATGCCATGGAAGAAAAGAAACCATGGAATTTTCACAGAAAGGAATTATGCCCTTTGTGGTTCAAAATCCAGGAAGGATTGTAGTGGTTTCAACAAAATGACATAAGGTTCTGAATCTTTCATAAACTCTTAACCCCTCTTCTTTGNTTCTCCCCCCCCCCCCCCCCATCCTGCCCTTTTTTCTCTCTGGGTTGTCAGGAGCTATTGGCAAGGATACAGGTGTACAGTAAAGTGCAAGGAACTGGTTTTCCTGGCTTGATGGGCCCAGCTGAAAAAGCAGTAACTGGAAGTATTATGAAGCTGATTGTCTTTGGCGCAGTAATTGGATGGAAGACATTCAGATCACCTTTGATTAGATGAACTTTTGAAACTACTGAGATTTATCAGTGCATGGATCTTATTCTCAGAGGACTCAAGAGAAAGTGTCCCATTAACTTAATGAATCAGGCCGCCAGAGAACAACTGCTCTTGAAGTCAGAATGAGAGATTTCCCATCAGCGGCACAAATTCTGCCAATAAAGGCAACAGGATTTCTCAAGTGAAATGAGATTAGAATATGTCTCCCCTGATTTTCAGTAGTTAAATGATTGACTATCCTGTAATAGGCTAATTATTAGATTTCCCTTCAATTTTTGTGTTGCACGAAGGAATGAAAGCTTTCTTTCCCTGCCTAGATTGTGTGGCAGCTGTGGCCATGCTTCATCAATGCCATTGCAAAGTCTTGACCTTTGAAAGGTGGCATGGTGCATTCATCTTTTCCAACCTCATCTGCCTTCAGCAAGGTTTCACCAGCTCTGGAACTTCTGGCAATTTGACAAAGGCATCTTCCCACATGTCAGTTCTTGTTATCCACTCTGTATTCTTCACATATGACACGCATGTCAGCTCTCATTTTTCCAATATTTGCTTTGTTTGTCCCTTCACAGGTGGGAAATTCCACATTCTCTTTTTTGAGCCATTTCCAGGATGGTTCTTATTTCCCTGCAATATCTTCCTGGCCTTACTTGATGACTTAAAAGGTCCTTTTTATCACTGATGGTTTACAGTTCTTCACAAAGAAAAAGAGCTTTTTGAAGTCTCTCGTAGTTACCTGTAGTATTTCCGTGCCTTTTTTACAAATTATATTCTTCCAGCTCCCATAGATAAGTTGTTGCTAAATGTTTTTGACATAATTCTTATAGAAGTTTCTCATCTCGGAGTGCTTGTTTAGTAATAGCAATTAACATTTTTATAGTGTCTTTATTCCCTTTAAAAATATTTCAAAACTGCTTGTTTTATCATTATAAAATGGGATTTTTGTGAAATATTAACATCCTAATTTTACAGATGGCAAAACTAATATGGACCTCCCACATACTCCTGCTTAAACTGCAGGACCCCAGGTAGTGTTATTTGTGATGGGGCATGGACTTAAAAGGCTATTCAAATCACTGGTCAGCACCTCTCCTCTCATCTGGAAGTGAAACAGCAGGAAACAGAGATTATGGAAACATATTCTTGCCAGTCTGTCATTCATAAATGCAGGGAGTATCTGGCTGTGCCCCTCACAGCTGCTCAATGCTCTTTGAAGTCGGTGGTTCTAGGGAAGACAACCAAAACTTACAACTTACTGTTGCCTTCCAAGTGGCCATGCAGGTTGAAACATCCCATATTCCTGGCCCATGTTACTTACATGCTTGGACATCTGCAGTAAAGAATCCAATGAGAGCTGAGGCAATGTGCAGGTACTGTTCAAATTGCATATAATGGCAGCACATACTTAATTACTTATCTGACTGATGAAATTAAGAGAAGTGTGGTCATTTAAGTAACTCCTAAGCCCTGTTTCTCCTTCAGTAGGTGACTTTTTGCAGTTCTTCACTTGTTGAAATACAGTTTATAGTAATTTTTTATCAAAATGACATCACAATTTAGAAGCAGATAATAAAGGCATCCAATTGCTGTGGTGTCCTCCTGTAGAAGACTAGACTACCCTGGACCATGTACTGATACAATTGTCTTTTCTAGACATTTTGGGATTTTTATACCACTATTTAACTTTTTAGTCTTTTTTGTTTGTTTGTTGCTGTCCCAGTTGAGAAGCTGCTAGCACAAAGTAGTATGAATAGTCATGTTTGTCTCATTTTTCAAAGTTTTTCTTTTAATGTAGTACACTGAGAATGCTCAGTCAACGACCTCTGTCAAACAAATACGTTACCTTGTTTTTACATAAATTTTATAGGGACAGTATGTGTTCTTAAAGTTAGAAATGTTTTTTTCAGTAACTGGCTAAATGACAAACAAGTGGTGAAATTGTAGTGTTAATTTATATCACAATGTTCTTGCCGTTTTTCACACAAAATGGAGTTGCCAAATGGACAAATCTGTCTTGCCCAATTCAAACACGATTCAAATGAAAGACTCAAAAGAATGAACAATCTAAACTTAGAAGAAAGTTAACTGACATTAACAAATGAGAGGTATTAGAAGACTTTAAAATGCTCTTCTCCATATCAGGAAGTTTCCAGTAACAAAATAATAGATGTAGTATTTTATTATTGTAGATAGAATGCATACTTTCAGAAATTGCCTATAGGTACACACTTTTATGCTACACAGTAAACACTTTGAACTGTGTGTCAATAATAAAGACATTAAGAACCACCCATTTACATCTGACAAACTCTTACCTGTTACATAGGTGAGTGAAATAACAATGTCTACTTCAGAGATATGATGTGGACATTTATTAATTGTTTTTTTATCAAGTTTTCACAGTTGTAAAATGCAAAGCATGTCTGTTGTATGTGTCTGCATGTATATGTTACATATATATGCAAATCATTCTGTGAATGTATTATTCTTGCTGTTCTAAATCTTTATTCAGTTTCTGATCCCCGCATCAAAATCTTATTTTAAAAATCATTGGTACCATAAGTGTGAAATACAATCAGCTATTTGAATGTCTATAAATCAGCCATCTGTGATACACACTGTAGCAACAAAAAAAGGAATCGTTTGCCAGTAAATGCTACTCTGAGAAATCTAATTTTAAGTATAAGGTATAGCTAAGGATGTATTATAACATGTTTCATGACTCTAAATGGGCAAATGAGTTATTTCTCTACTGTATGTGGTGATTTAGAGTAGTTCGAATTTAGATTTTTACTTCAACAGTAATTACATTCATCTCAAGGAAGTTGGTTGTGTGCTTTTGAAGATGTTAATTGCGTTGTACACCACTGTAAACAGGAAATCAAAAAAGCCATGCAAATTTATATATTTTAGACAACCAGAACACTTTAGGGGACATAGGACAATGTGTTATCTTGGCTAGTGTTGCAACCTTCACACCAGTGTATCTGGAAATAGGTTTTAAGGAAAAGCATGTCAGAATTCTTAGGAGCATGTGTGCTTCTAAACTGGTTTTTGCTTGCTATTTTGATCTCTCTGCCTTTTTTTTTTTTCCTTTTTTGCTTTTTTTTTAGATTATCTTTGTCCTTTGCAAAATCTCAGAATTGTTTTAAGGACAGCCAAATACAAGTTTTGTGATTATTAAATATACTGCCCTAATAACCTCCACACTCTGAAGGTTAGATCAATAAAGACACACTTCCATAATGACCCATCCAACTCATTGCACTGAGGGCAGCTGTTCAAATGATGTGACAGCGAGTCAGAAGAAAGTCTGACAATGGAGAATAAATGTCAGGCCTGGCCATAAAAGTATCTGCAATGCAAGTGCAGAGGCAGGGTGGGTTCTAAGACACCCAAAATTCCCCCATGCAAACACACACACACCATTCCCCAGTTTAGACACCATGAAGCAGGAGGGAACCAGGGCACTGCAATGCAGCATTCTGCACACCATGTGCAAAGGTTCTCTCAAAATATAAGAATGGCACTGTCATGGTGCCTGTCCTGGTACAGTGGATGTGTGCAGCAGATGCAAAACAGAGCACCTTACAATACAATGAAGAAGAAAAGTTTTTCCCTTGGTTCTGTTTTCAATCAAACTAAGTACCTTGTCTCTGTACAGTACTTTCTCACCTCTACAACTATTTCCAAAGGTAGAAGGAAGAAGGATACACAAAATAATGCATTTTATGTCACTGGACTTTTTCTTAAACTTGATAAAGGATTTAAAGGGCAATGTTACTAAAGTACTGTGGAATCTTCCCTAGCATAGTTAGATTGGCTAAAGAACTGATTTCTTATTTATTTATTTAAAGTGTCCTTTATTGTTTTATTATCTGCAACAGTACATCATAGATCATAATAAGATGTATAATAAATAAAAATTACCAGTGGGGTTACATAAAGAGATGTGCTTACCCTGATTTAAAGCCCATGTAGTGTTTCCCCAGGGAAACCTAGAAAAGGTGAATGTTTGGGAAGGGAAGCTAGAAGTATTTGTGCCTGGCAAAATAAATCATCCAGAAGAATGTCAATATTAGTGAAATATTTGTATGGGGAAATCATGATTGAAACTGCACAGACAAGAAGAATCAATTTTAGCTAGTCTAATTTTGTGAAGGGCTGATTCCAGAAGACTGGCAGGAAACAAGGATATATGATAACACTGCCAGCAGTGTGGGAGGAGGGCTCCAAAAATAATTAAAATGTCCTAAAAATAATGCAACTTAAAATAATAATTAATTTTTGGTTACTTTTTATTAACTTTTTAGGTTACAAGCCTGTAGGAATGTAATTCATGTTTTCATGTGGTTCTTTGCCTCTGCAAAGAAACTTCTAAGAAAAACTGGTGAATGGAAGCTCAGATTTTTAATAAGTCTGTGTGACTGTAGGAGTATGCTCAAGAAGGCTACTAAATACCATGGTAAAATAAGAACTGGGCAAGACTGTATATTCCCACACATTTAAAAAACACATGTGACGCACAAACATGCTAACCTCTATCCTTGTGTGGAAAAAAAGAAACACAAGGGGCTTTTCAGAACTCCATAATTTTCCTTCATGTAGTAGATTTTCTACTAGGCTTTGGCAGGTAGTAAATCTTCAAAAGAGAAGTAAATATTTCCTGTGCTATGGTCTTTGTATGGAATACATATATAAGAAGCAGAAAGGCAACCTTTTAACCCTACAGTATTAAACCCCTTAATAAAAAATATGAACAGAGATGGAGAGAAAGCTGGACAGATGCAATACTTAAACATGCTCCTTTAAGGATTCCTGTGTGCTCCTGAGTTCTTTTTCATCATAAGCTGTCTGCTAGGTGTGAAACCATAAGCATATGAAAGCCTGTCATGCAGGTGTATTTTGTATACCTGCCACACCGTGAACTCACCATGTCTCTGGCCCTGAGGAGAAGTTCTCTTTCCTTGCAGAAAGATTATGTTTTTAAAATCTGACTTTTAAACCTCTTACTGAATTTTTAATGGATTAAATTCATCATGTCACCAGCTGCTGTGCAGCTAATAGAGCCATAAAACACTGTATTAAAGGATTACCCATGCAAAATTTCCTTTTGTGCTAATGTGAATTTTAATACTTTTAACATTTAGTTGAGATGGGAATGTCCAAGAACAGCTTGTTCAATAGGTTGTTCTATAAAATTAAGTTCCTCAGCTCATCACAAATGCCAGGACTCCATTCAGTTGAAATTTTACAGAGAGGCTAAGATGATTCACTGTATATAGCATTCACAGGGAGAAAGGCAACATCTGCTTCTCTATTAATGCTATAAAACAAGGAAGTAAAACACACATGAGCACTGTAACTGCAGGGAAACTGGGCTGAGCAGCTGAGAATCCTCGCTCCAAATTAGTTGGAGGTCAGTTTATGCCATACTGTACTTGGGGTATAAGAACTGAAGGAATATGAAATCCCACTCTCTGAAGCAGGATGACAACTGTAGGCCTTGTGTTTAATCTCACATTAATGTAAAGTCAGGAAGAATTTCATAAAAGAAAGTTATTTAGCTTGGATAGGAGGTGTTGGGGAAGGGATAGTCATGCTTTCAGAACAGGGAATGAGACCTTTTGTTTTATTCTTATCTATAAACAGTAATTAAGCAGGTAGCATTCATGTACCTGAAATCATGAAGTGACTGCAAATAAGATGTAAAAGGTTACAGTTAGAATTTCTTGCATCTGACAGCAACAATATGTTCTTCTGGAGGGTTCCTCTCTGCAGTAGCTATAGGATTAAGAGCAGGCAGGATGCCTTTCTGGGTTTTAACTCCTATTTTGTGCAGAATAGAATAGGTTAACAGGATGCTAGTAGGCATTAGAAAGATCCTCACCGAGCTTCTTCCACACCATCCTTCCCATAAAAAGGATCACTCACAGAAACCAGCATCACTAACTAGACACAATCCTTGATTACTGCTGGAATGAATACATAATTAAATACTCAGACCTTGCTCATACTGGTTTTTTCCAGCCCTGCACAACAGGATAAACTTGAAGGAAGGGCAAAAAGCAGGCAAAAAATGGCACTCCAAGTCCATCAATAACTGCACTGAGTATCACTCTTGATAGTGCAGCATTTGAGCAGAGGAGATAGTCAAAAATATGAAAAAGTAAGCTTTCTTGTGACCCTAATATCATTTGGACAAAAATAATCATCAGTAATGCAGACAAGTCATTTTTTCTGCTTTCAAAACATCATGTGAAAATCATTTTCTCCTAATGGTAGTTTTTTTCGGTGCTGCCAATACCAGCCAATGCATGATGCCACACACTTTACCCTACTGGCTGTGCCTGATTGTGCAGAGGGTGCTTCCAAATTCCTGAGGCATCCAGAGTGCTTCTCCTATGCCACCCTGTGCATGTGGGAAAGGAGGAGGAACCTGCTCACACTAACCCAGACTCCACACATCCTGGAAGAGAGGAAGATGGCTGCCTTTGTCACTCACTGGTCCCAAAGTCACCACAACAACTGCCAGCAACCTCCTCTGTAGAAGCCTGTGTAGGTGTTTACCTTTGAAAGTATCCTGAAGGGGAGGGATGTTCTCAGCCAGGAGCCTGATCAACGGGCAGAGGAAGACAACAGAACAGCCAGAGGATTTTACGTTCTCAAAATGCTTTAAAAATCCAATAATGAGCAGTTGATGCCTTATAAATGTTTCCCAATTTGTGAGACTTTCCATATAGCAAATATCTCATACTGCTAAATTATTTGACAAAATTTTGTGGTAGTGATAGTAGTAGTAATAGTACCAGTACTAGGAGTAAAGGTTCCTGATGCTCACTTTGGAATAAAAATAGGGACGGTTATCTAAAATCCAACACAAGATTGGCGAGGAAGTTTTAACAGAAATATACTTGAGCTGCTGTTCCTTGCCCCAACTGAATTTTCTCCACAGCTCCATATTTTGTTCTCCATGTGTGTTAGTGTTCTGAGAGCCTGTCATTTCTTATCAGAATGAGAAAGGCTAAAGAGATAATATTTCAATAACATACTGGCCTGATCATAAAATAACTCAATGGAAATGTGTAACTGCCTCAGGCAGCACAGCAGGATAGTCAGCAGTCAGATGATTTCTATTCTGGGTTTCTTTTTTTATGGTTACATTTTCTGTTATATCAGACATACCCTCAAGTCTTAGTTATGCTTTTATTCAAAAGGAGATCTGCAGTATAAAGACCTACAAAACTTATTATGATATATTACTGTAAAGAAATAAAAGTTGGTGCCACAGTAGCATATTGATAAGGACAGGCCTGCCACATTAATTGACCTTTTTCATCTCAACCACCAGGGCTGAGGCCTAAGCATCTCTGTTGCTTAGCAACAAGGTCACTGCTTTCAGGACTTAAATGCACCAAAAAAAAAAAAAAAAGTTAAGAAAAAATAAAAAGATGTGATCTTATGAAGGCAGCAGATATTTGGCAGAAGAAATTTTTTTTTCAATTGTTATTTTATCCTGTTCTGTTGATTGTAATGCTTAGAGGGCAAAAGGGAAACCAGGGTCTGAACTTTTACTGATATAAATAAACAGCAAGTTAGTACTGAAACCACAGGCGCATGTTCCTGCTCAGTACCAGTCCTGAAGAAATGCTTTTGACTTTTGGAACCTCCATAGATGTTTACCAATAGGTCATATTATTCTTTAATATGCATAAAATATATCCATACATGCAAATTACTGAGTGACCCTGGACAATATACACATATTTTTTGGACAGCAGGATGCAGCAGAAAATTAAAGAGAGGTTCCTATTGTCCAGATTCTATTTTAGCATTTTATCATAAACATTAGTGCTCACTGCTATGTTTAATGACAGGGCTTTAGGCTACACAACATCTCCTAAAGGTCAGCTTAGAGAGCAGTTTGTTTCTTCCCTCCACAGCATGAAATACAGGGAAAAGTCAACACTTCTTTTAAACTTCAATAAAGGCCAGTGCTTCCCCTGCCAGAAAGCAAAATCTTTCTACACAAGAGTAGCCAAATGTTCACTGCAGGTTTCTCTTGAAGAGGAATCTTATTGCCAGAGTTATAAAACCTGTATTTTATTCCCAAATAGTCATCACTAAAAATGATAAATGGCGCCATGAGTTTCACTCTGCCTTCACACTAATCCTTTCCTAGACTAAATTTGAGTTGGGAGACTTCTGTTTTATCAGACCTAGTATAAATTACTACACGGTTTTTAGTGAACATGTTTAATGTAAAATAAAAGCCAGTACTTTCCTCTTACAAAAATCAGTTATGGTTAAATCTAATGTTAAATATGGGCCACAAAAGGAGATTTTAATTTTTTTTTTCCATTTACAGTTTTACTTTAAATAGTCTAGACCTTCCTGGAGTTTTTTAATCTTTTCTCACTGTTTCTACATGGCAACAGAAGTATTTGTATGGAAGCTTTCCACAGAATCATAGAAGCACTGAGGATGGAAGGGGCCTCTGGAGATAGGCTTGTTCAATCTCCCTGGATAAGGTTCTTGCTTACATCATCTGTTCTTGAGGTAGAACAGTCCCAACTCTCCTAGCCTCTTCTCATACAAATGCTCTACACCCTTATTCATCCTCATGGTCCTATGTTGGCCTTGTTCCAATGTTTCTTGTACTCAGAAGCCCTAAACTGCATCTAACACTCCAAATTGATGTAATCAGGGCTATCATATCCCACCCACTGTTCATTCATCTAATTTATACTTCTGCAATTTTTCTATGAAGATATGAGAGTGTCAAAAGTATCAAAATATCAAAATAGCCAATATAAACAGTAACCACTGGTCTCCTCTCAACCACCAAGCTAGTCCTCTCATCACAAAAGCAATCAGGTTGGTGAAGTGTGGTTTCCCCTTTGTAATGCATTCTCCTCTTCCTCCATGTTTTGAGAAATGGTTTCCAGAAGGACTCACTACTCAACCTTCCCCAGGACTGAGATGAAGCTGACCTCAATTCACCATGTGAGAGTATCCCATCAGTCCCAGGCATTCATGTATGTTCATTTATTTATGTAATCCCTAACCCTCTTCTACTGGGGGTAGGTCGTTCTTGCTCTGGAACTTTCACACTGGTCTGAGGCAGCTGGGATTCCTTAAGCTTAGTCATGCCTTTAAGACCAAGGTGAAGAAGGCATTGAGTACCCTGACCTATTTGCTGTTCTCTGACACCAGATCATCTGTCCGTTTCATCAGAATGTTTGCATATTCTCTGTAGTCTTCCTTTTGCTGCTGATGTCCTAGCAGATCTTATTGCCCTTCACATTCCCCATCCGATTCAAATCAATGGGCCTTGCTCTTTCTTACCTGGTTCTTTGCATACCCAGACAGTGTCCATATATTCCTCCTAGGTCACCTGCCCGTGCCTCCATCCCCTATACACTTCCTTTTTACATCTGAATTTTGACAGGAGCTCCTTGCTCATCTGTGCAGGCCTCCTGCCACCTTCGCTTCATTTCCTGTGCATAGAGATAAATCACTGTTGAGTTTGGAGAATGTAATCCCTCAATATCAATTAGGTTTCTTAGACTCATCTTCTCTCCATAGCCATTTCATATTTTTGAAGCAGATTCCTGAAGAGCCTGAAGTCTGCTCTCCTGAAAGCCAGGGTTGTAATCCTGCTTTTAACCTTTTGTGATGCTTACCTTTTTCCTTTGCATTTGCATTTCCCCAATTAATATTTTTAAGTGTAAGGGGAAAGGGACAATGACACACAGCTATAAAATGGTAGAAAAACTGCTGTGGTTGCAAATTGTCCAGAATAATGCAGGATTTTAAGAACACATTCTAGGCAGGGATGCCTCAGCAAGCTCTCACTGTATTAATACAATGCCCTCTATTTCATTTAAGTTGTGTTTCTAATAAAATTACCAAAATACAGTGGTTGTCTGGAGCAGCAGATAAAATGGGCACCTCAGTAATGCTTTCTGATCTTGGTACCCAAAAGGGGAATTTGAATGCCCTGGTTTGGTCCTCACACTTGTGCACTAACTTCCAAAATAGAGTTATCACTCTAGGGTTACAGATATTGGAGAATCACATGAGGACTGTACAGGACATGGTGATCAAGCATTAGTCTTTGACTTTTTCATGAAGCTGGAGCATTTTGTCTACACAATGCATTTAAGGAGGTAAATGCAATTAATCAGGAACATCCATTTAGAAACGATGATAATGGATGTCATAGACATTACTAGTAGTGTCCTGAAACAAGCTCCACTAGCATAAAAATTTAAATGTTTGCACACACGGTGTCTAGCAATGCCTTTAGTGTGACAATATTTAATAATTGTGTGCAAGGAACCCAGCGATTTGCACAGTTGTTCTTTGATCTTACTTGTTGATTTTAAATAACACCAGCAGGATGTTTGCCATGAACAAAAGATCAGCTTTAGTATGATATCTTTTGGCTAATTGAGTTTAGCCTTCTGATATCTTCCTGAACATCAAAATGTTAATCAGTTATAACAGCTAAATCAGCATGGTAGGTTCTGTGTCTACAACAGCATAGCGTATTAAATATCTATTAACCTTCAAATTATCTGGTTTTGGTATTCATTAACACCGAAGATCACCAAACACTATTGATGAATTCAAACCTGGCCTACACAATAAAAGTTCTGTGAAAGTGTAAGTTTCAATAACTCTATGGAAGTGACACAGTAGCGGGGAAGGAGTATCAGTGTAAATGTAGTCATACAGCAAGCACAGCCTTCCTGCTGCTTCTTGCCTCTAGTTGTCTTGTGCAAAACCACACCTTTACTAGTGTCCTAGGTTACAATGTAAAATATTCCAGAAGGTCTGTATTCTATCTCCATCTTCATGAACTGTTGAAACCAGGAGGGGCAGCGTTTTCTTTGCCTCCTCCACTGGACCATCTCCTGCTAATGGGCCATCAATGCCTTGCCCCATGAGTCACAGATAACTCCCACCGGGAGCCATTTGTGTTTAATGGGCAATTAAGGAACCACCCCATGACTCATAGAATGACATCAGCCCATTGTGAGATGCTCCACCCAGGGGGAGGAGCCAAGCATTCCCACCTAAATATAATCTGGGAGTTCAGACAGAACAGGCATCTACCTTCTACTGGATTCCCAGAGGAGCAGCCTTCTCTCCCACTGAATTCCTAGAGGAAGGACCAGACCCTTCAACATCACCACTGGACCACTGGAGGAAAACTCTGCCCTTCTACAGGATCGCTGCTTCAGCAGAACCATCTGTCACTCCAGGAGCACTACTGGAGCCACCATTCAAACTGGACTGCTACCAACACCCTGACTGACAGGGTGTCAGGTTGTATTCTAACTGTCAGGTCTTGGGGTTTTTTTGTTTAATACTGCATCTTGTTCTAATTTTCCTCTTAGGTTGTAGTTTGTTGGTTTTTTGTTTTATTTTATTTTCTTTATACATATTAAAGAACTGTTATTCTTATCCTTATATCTTTGCCTGAGAGCCCCTTTTAATAATTTGGAGGGAGGAGGTTTGCATTTTTCTATTCCAAGAGAAGCTCCTGCCTTCCTTGGCAGGCACCTGTTTTTCAAAACCAAGACAACTAGTGTAGGTAGACCTTTTGTACACCACTCAGCAATATGTGATATATAGCCCAAGTACATTTCTGGCTTGGACAGAGAAAGACCAGTGTAGACATATGGCATAAATATGTCAAAACATAGGAGATTATGCCTTTAGGTGATAAATGAGACCATGATGTGTAGCTATGCTAAGCCCAGATTTCAGCTAAAGCAGCTTCCAGAGTGGCGTGCTCCCTTTTTTGTCTCAGCAGCAAATTTCTACAAGGTTCTGCAGGCTATTTGGCTCTGCAGGTGTTCAGTTTGCCACAATGCTGAAAGTCTGAAAACCAGGGAGTATCATAGGCAAATGCCTTTCAATTTTCCTACTGAGATAAACCAAATTTTTGTGTTCACATGTGCTACTGGAATGTTCTTTGACTTGCAGGACGGGAAAATAAATTCTTGAAAAGATAATCAATGAGAGCCAGTGATCATTAGGACTCTTTACAAGAGACCAGTTGAACTGAGTTATGCTGTTGTTGGCACAAGCCAGTAACAAGTATTTTTAACACACAGTGGACTTAGTTTCATTGGAAACAGCAGTTTAGAAAAATCAACCAGTGCCCAAAATTTCCAGAAAGAGATCTGAAACAAAAGTAAATTTCCTGACGTAAACTACAGTGAGTCCATATTGGACTCTGAGTCTAGACAAAAGGATAGCCAGTACCTGCACAGGTATGTCAGGTTCATTTTGTGTAGCAGTAGATAACAATTTCTCTGCATTAATTTGAGGCCAAAACTGCTCAACAGAAATATTACCTTCAACACATTCCCTTTGAGACACTTTTTCTCTACTAATCTTGCAAAAGGACCCAGTGCAAAGTTACTATGGTCATTCTTACTGCACATAGAAAAAAAGCTGATTGAACTTTTTACCTTTTGGTTATGCTTTTGATCTGTAGCCCACATGAGCTCATTAAGATCATATTATTTAGCTTAAACTTCAGATACTTGACCATTTCTCACAGTAGCCCCAGGCTGGGTGCAGAGTAATATTGTTCATGCCGGCTTCCTGGCATGGCAACGTGTCATAAAGTATCTGCTGGGATATGACAGAAGAGGTAGGCTGGGGGATGGAGGATGGAATAAAGAGGCTCAGACACTTAAGAGAGATTGCAAGGAGAGGTCAGTGCCCATCAGATGGTAGGATACGGAATCCCAATTACTCAGGAATGCTCAACGTCGGCTGCCTGATGCAGACTGCAATAAATCTTATGGCAGGCGTTAGGAACACCTGGTTTCAGATGAGAGCACTTTTCTTAGGTCCATCTAAATCAATCCTCTTTCTTCCCCTTGCCTGCACTGATCTCTATCTAGTGGGGGGAGGAGGGGCAAAAGCAACAGGCAGGTGATCTTATTATGGGTCTTGTCAGCCTCACTAGAGCAGAACAGGTAACAGGCAGAAGAGACAAAAAGGAGAAGGTTTAAACTATGCAATGACTCCTGTCACCTGCCTTGAGATTTGAGAGGAGCTTGGCATATGTCATAATACTGGATTCTTTCCAGCCCACACTCAGATGTCAGATGAGTTTGATGGTCATGAGTCCATCCATTAAAAGCTTTTAACATTGCTGACCTCCTGCATAGCTTGTGTCCATTGTTCTACTGGGAAAAGAAGCAGGGAGGTAAACAGAGTTCAGCCTCTGTCAGCTCTACTAATCTAAATCAAAACAGTGACTTTAGGGAACTTAGTCTG
Source organism: Bombycilla garrulus (assembly GCA_013400315.1). Taxonomy (NCBI): domain Eukaryota; kingdom Metazoa; phylum Chordata; class Aves; order Passeriformes; family Bombycillidae; genus Bombycilla; species Bombycilla garrulus. The sequence goes on along the minus strand of VXBU01017980.1, from coordinate 1,355,557 downwards.
GCCACACTTACTATAGTCCTACCTTGCTTTTAAAAGACAAATGGATAGCCCTTAATTTTCTTTATTTTTTTAATAAGGCCATGAGCATTACAATTGACTGTTTACAAATTTGCGTGTTTTAGCTTTGCTGTCTGAGACAGTGTAAGATCTGATTTAAGCATTTTGCCTGGATTGAAACATCAGTAGGATCTTTCTCTTCCAAACTTCTCTCATAAAAGTTGCTTAATATCTCAAGGATCTCTACTGTTCTGTTAAATTCTGCTGATATTGGTAAAAGATTCAAAGTTTACCAAGGAGGGAGATGTATATATACTTACACAAGAAGAGGAAAACAAGTTATTCCATGAGCTTGTTCCTTGTCAAGTAGCCTGAAATCAACCATTGGCAAGCTGGAGTTATGTTTCAGTGTGTTGCTCATTTTTTCTTTCTAAGTTTTCCTTTATCCCTCTACTTTTTCTTTTCTTTTTTTTTTTTATTTTATAACTTCCCAAATTATTTTTTCCTTTCCCTCAGGATGGGGTTTTCCCTTTTGAAGAACTTCCATGAGCTCCCCTGAGATATAACAGGTAATCACACGACCCAGTTACAAATGGAGAATGTACGCACAGCCACAAGGTGGCCTGTAGGTATGTAACTGTCCCAGCATTGCTGTCTGTCTGTCAGTATCCACTGCAAACAAACATATAATTCTGACCTTGGTTAACACATCTGTAATTTTCCAGGAGGAGAAGGGGCAGTTTGAAGCCTTGAACAAGGAAGGAAATAGAATAAAGCTCTTCACACATGCACCCAGTGGCAGACTGGAGCTTGGTGGCCTCCCCACTGCACCTTGTGGGCAGCCACAGTACTCCCAAGAGCTCCAGGGAGACTGTCATCCACAGCATTAGCTGTGTGTAATGAAAGCACTGGAGAATCTGCCTCTTGGGATCATTTCAGAAATGGTTCTCACTGGGCTACCTCACTGATAATCTTCTCCCCCTGGTATATACAGCAGCACCACAATTCAGTGCACTCAGAGCTACAGGAGCCACTGAAAAACTTCACAGTAAATTAAGTACAATTAGTAGAGCAAACATGACTACTGCTAGCCTCATAGTCTTGTAATTATTCTGACAGCACTTATTATTTGGACCATTTCTCAAATCAGTGGTCTTTATAAATGAATATCATCACAATTAAGTCATTTTTCACACAGAGTATCCCTGGGTACAGTAAAGATTTGGGAAAGAAGGGGCTAGATCTTCTAATTGAAATATACATTGCAGTGCCACTCATCAGACTGTGTCTGATGAGTGCCAGGACACCTACAAAAAGAACCCACAACCTGGTTCTTCCTGACTACATCAGTATTTAGATGCTGAATATTTGAGTTGTATCCAGATGGCACTGTTGACACAGACTGCAGGAGAAAATCTGGCTAGTAGTGTAAGAAACCATGTGTCAGACTGCCTGTGTCCAGCAGTAGATCCCTCCTATATGCTGGTCCTCTCTGGGTCTGTGAAATTCTCTGTCATTATGGGATGATGTAACTGAAGTGCACAACCTTTCAAACACAGCTCAAGGCAGATTTTCTCAGTGCTTGGCAGCTCCTGTTCATTGCCCATTGCTGCCTGTGAGTGCACTCTGCACTTAGCCTTAGGCTTACATTTAACATCCCTCACCTAAAGAGTTTGCCAGACCAGGAGCCAGCCTGGCTAGGCTGAGCACTGAGGTTTAGTGTCTGAAGAGCATCTCTGGAACCACAGAAACAAGGTGCCTCCTTAGGAGCCTCTCAGCAGTTATCTTGAGATCTGATGTGGGATGGGCTGGCATTGTCAGCGTCTCAAATTCTTTCTGAAGCCAGTGGGATCTATCCATCTTTGCAGCTTCTAGGAACCTGTTAGCTCTACTGCTCTTTTACTGCCCAAATATAGATGGAGGTGACAGACTTCAAGCAGTAAGGCTCAAAAAGCTGTGGCTAGTACAGCTAACAGCATAGTTATTTGGAAAGGTTCAACAGCTTTCCTGCTGTACCCTGACTTAGCTCCACTGAGTGACAAAGTGGTGGCAATTTGATCAATTTTCAACAACACCAAGAGTAAGGGTGAATTGAAGACTCATCCGTTGAGAGCTTCAAAATAGGGAAGTGTGAAGTGACTGGAAGTGACAAGACCTCATCTCAGAAATAAACTCTAGTAATAAGTATTTGCATTTGTGATGATTGGCTCTGCACAGCAGAGGCCAGGCATGGAGAAGTGCCTGCAGAGATAAGGGGTAAACCGCCAAATAAAAACTGCAAGAAGAGATACAAAAGGATAATCTTCATAGGTAAAGTGTGTGATTTTGACTCTTTAGTTCACAATTTACTACTACTGAAGGTTTTCTACATACTTAAAGTTCAGAGGCATTCAGAATTTTAGGCAAGGGAGTGCCAGACACATTTCTCAGAGAGGAGGGGCCACTAGGTGGCACAAAAGTTGCCTAATTTAAGTAAATTCTCTGGTTTGAGATTGGAAAATGTCACTTCAAGGGATGAACTGCAGCTTTACAAACACAACCTCGTAATGCAACCAGCAAGGGAAATACACTGATGTTCAGAATCTCTGGGTACTTTAGGTCCTTCCTGTACATTGTAGGATTAGTGTAGTTATGCTATTATTGTCTCCTTCCTCCCTCCAAAAAACCAAAAAACAAAAGTGCTTTGTTTTTTAAAATAATAACTGATTCAATATCAGGGAGAAAAAAAGCAATTCTGCAGAATAAGAAGAGAAGAAAAAAAATATACCAATGCTATGTGTTTTGTATTACAAACCAAAAATACATAACCAGAAAGAGTTGACAGATTAATTGTACTAAATGTACTAAAATGTACTAAATGTACTAAAATATGGAAGTAAACGTGATGTATTAAAAGATTTTATTTTTGTGTTGCTCTGTAGTACAGTCTAGAGAAAACCTCAGCGGCAAGACACTCTGACATCAAGGATAAAGGATTACTTTTGAAAGAGGTGAGAATGACATCAGGAAAAAAGGTAGGAAGAAGAAAAATATGTGTAGTTAGAGATGTTGTAGCAGTGAAAATTTGTAACCTGAGAGGCAGTCAGATATTGTAGAAGTCATCCTTACCCATGAAATCTCAGAGGCACTTAAATATTACCCTCATTAACAATACAGAAAGAACTGAAGACCAAACACTTTGGCCTCAGTGGACGTGCAAGGATGACCCCCGAATTCATCTGACCCCCTGGCCATACAGAATGTTGCACAGTTTGCTGCTGGGGCTACCAACTGTCTGAGCAATGCCTTACACACTTCATGAATATCCACAGAGTCATTCTGGTCAAGGAGAGTCAACCTACAATCTGAAATCAGTTTTAATGAGAAGACTTTGATGGGCATTATGTCAGCTTCTTTCAACCTTGGGCTTTTGATTGACTGCTGAGGACTGTCCTTTAGATGATAACAAGGATGCTGTCAGTCCTGCACAGATAGCCTGCACCAGGCTTGAATGCAAAAGCAAGTACTGAGAATATAGTGCATGCTCTTTCTGCTTCAGAATGAATTTCTGCTCAAATTAATTTCACTGTAGGTAGCATTTAAAAACAGTTAAGGGTGACACCTTAAAAATTAATTGCTTTTCCCAAGCAANCTGAGACAGGAGAGGAGAGGAGAGGAGAGGAGAGGAAAATAGAAGCTGCTGGAAAAAGTCTTTTTGACTTTCAGCCCTGCTACTGCAAACACGAAAAAGCAAGATGTATCTTAAAGAAGAAATTAATGAAATTTAATTTTCTACTGGTTCACTTCTTCATAAACGGTGATATCTGCTATCTGTACTTCAGATGTCACAGCAAAGCAGTTCAAAAATCCCCAGACAGAGAAACAAAAAGAGGAAAACCTTTGTCAATGACAGCTTTTTCAGAGAAAATGGAGCTTTGTATTGAATATTCAGAGTCCTAGAAACATGATAACATGTTGGAAAAGAAGTATTGTTTTTATAAAAGGACTCATATGAATAAGATTTTGAATTCTACTGCAGCTCATCTAAGTACAAAATGGCCACTCTCCCCGAGCTACATCCTTATATGAAGCTATGACTAGGGCATGCAATAAGCTGGGAATTTTTACCCTGGAATGTTCAAAAATACATGGATTCTCTCTATACTTTTGTTCATGACACGATATTATCACATGATCAGGCTGAAAATACCATTTATCTGCTGGGAAAAATTATCCCTGGTTCCCACAAGATCGCACTCGATATTAGCATTCCACTGTTAAGCGGTTTATAAAGGTTAATAAATAATTAATGGATGTTATAAGCACATTTCAGATAAGATCAGTATATGCACTAGATGCATATCGGTATATGCAATTGTAGTTGGTTATGTGGTATCAGGCTGCTGTAGTCCATTTATTAAAACAGCTGCAAATAATTTAGTAACTCTTTCCACACTTCTTATATCTGGTAGAATAACATGAAGAATGACCAAAAAAGGGAGAAAATTCTTCCACTTTCTCAGCAGTACAAGTCAGTTTAATTTGACTTTGAGTTGGTCCTAACGAATTATTCAGTTTTATCATTGTTGTTTTAACTCTAAAATCTATTAAATGAGGTACTAATCCATGAGATTTAAAATCTTTATTGTGGGAGAGCAACAAGCCCCTGAAACAAAAGGAGAGATTAGCATTTGATAAAAATTCTTAAGGAATTAAACTTGCATATTGTAAATGCAGATGTATATAAGAAAGATTTGTGGTACAAGACATCTTGTCATTTTCCCACTGTATCACTAACTGGGAAACTAGATCATACAAAAATTTTTATATGGGATCCACTGTATATTTTCTCCCCATTTTTGATAGGACCAAACCTGAGGTGCTTTTTTGGGTTGGTGGGGTTTTTTTGTGGGTTTTTTTGTGTTTTTTGTTGTTGTTGTTGTTTGGGGTTTGTTTGTTTTGATTTGGTTTGGTTTTTTTTGTTTATTTGTTTGTTTGGTTGGTTGGTTTTCTTAAAAGAATCTATTCTGAACAGACTCTAAGAAGGTAGTAGGAAATAAAAGGGGATGTACCTCTCTGTACCAGCTGAAATTACCCACTCTATCTTATCCAAGCTAATAGTGGATAAAATCTTGCTATTTGAGCTGGCTGTTGGCTTCACTGTGCTCTACCTAGGGCCTCTGACAGAGTAGCTGCTAAATGTAGTAACTGGAGTGTACAGCATCGCTGCCTTTTGCCACATGTGCCATCCTTCCTCCAGAAGCTGCTGCCCCGTGCCTGTGGCTGCAGAACAGAACGTGTGAGGCTGTGCATCATCACCACCCTTCAGTGGTCTGTGGTTAGCCCTGAGGTGCAGGTTCACATCATTCCCTCAGCTGTGCAACAGGGTGACTACCTAGGGCATTCCATGGAAGGCGGAAGCATTTGCATTTTTGGACAGCAAGATTCACAAACTCTTTTTGTTCATCTTCCTCGGGAAAACAAAAAGTTTCTAATATCACATCCCTCATATTTTCATTTTTAATCTGATACTTAACTTCGTCTTATCCTTTAGGCTGTCATGGTATTTCAGATCTTAGTCTCATGAAGAGCTGTAAACTGAGAGTAGTATCTAATTCCTTCTCAATTAAATGCTTCCCAGAAGATCAGGAACCCTGTTCAGTGTATTTCTGTGAAACAGGGGCCAAGACATTCCAAATACTTCTGCCAAAACTTTAGTCAAAGTGGAACTATTGCTTTTGGAAATACATATTCATTTAATGATTAATAGCAACAACAAGAGTAGTATCAGTACCAGCAGCAGTAGCAACAGTAACATAGTAGTAGTAAAATAAATACATCTTGTCTATGCCTCAAGGTTAATATTTATGGGTTTTGAGAAATTGTTAAAAACTGGTTAGTCAAACAGTAGCCAGGAAAATGGCAACAATAAAGGGGGGAAATTAAGTAACAGCCACTTAAGACACTATTTTTGCTTAGAGAGGGATCCAAATTGAAGTCTAAACTGACTGAGTTGCCTGCTTACTGCATTTTGCCTAATTATTACCCGCCAGTACTTGGAAATTTCTCCCACTGCCCATCAGAGGCTTATTAAAATTTTATTTTGATCAATATAGCCCATTTTGCTTCCATTTGCAAATTCACCAGTATGTGGGTTTGGAAACCTCAAGTCCCAGCACTTCCCCAGGGATTTCTGAGTTCTCATTCCGTATCTCTGCAGTGAGGACTAAAGGGAAAACTCTGGCCCCTGAAGCCAATGATAAAACTGGTATTAGCACAGTGAATCCAGTAGCACAATATATTTTGCAGATTCTTGTCTCTATTTCTTTCTGATTTCCCAGGTTTATTGCACTTCCAAAAGATGCTGTGTTAATTAACTAATCAGTGCACAACATTTTCTTTTTAACATTAAAAGCTATTTTTTCTACTTAATCATTTACCATTTCAAGGAATTAAAAAAGAATATGTTGAAGGGTTTGCCCTTGATTAAAACATAAAATGTAGCAATAAATATTTTTTATTGGTTATAATACCTTCACTTTATTAGGAAGATAACCGACTGCTGGTTAATTGATCATGAAATATTAATTTAAAAGAAAAATACATGATAGGGAGTTATTTCTGTTGTGTCTGCCTGGTTTTTATGTCTTCTTGTCTTCCTTTAAAAAATTGGAGCTTTTCTAGTTTGTTTCTTACTAACTACTTGATATGATATTACCCAAGTCAGTGCAGTGAAGCAGCAGATTTTGAACTGATGTTAGCACTTGCCTTACTTACTTGCAAATGCTATTCTGGTATATGAATTTTTTAAGCAGAATGAAAAATAAAAAAACTTTTAGCACTGATTTCAGAAACACCTTTACAGTATCTTACAAATATTTATAAGTATATATATTTCATATATAATATATATACTTTATATCTGATATAAAGTATCTGAAACATGATATGTACTTGAGCTTAGTGCTCGTAAGGATGAGTTGAAACCTTTGCTAAAATACTTTACTGAACTGGGGGGACGACACACACTGCATTTCAAAAATCATTTACCAATATATTTAAATCATCGTTAAGAAAATCCACCTAAAACTGCATAGCAATTTTGATATTTTGAGAAAGCCTTAGTGTTCTAAGGCATTCATTGTATATTAACAGCACATTACAATATTTATAAAATAAAAAAAAAGATTATTTTTCAGGTGTTTTTTACAGGATCTTTATTTCTAACTCCACTAATGCTACATAGTTGGGGATCTTTTACGCCTACTTCTCATTTAATAAAAAAAAAAACCTTATTACTGTAAAATTCCATTACTCTCATGCCTCCCTATGTAGTACAATGTTAAGTACACTACAATACCAAGTCCCAGATGGAATACAATGCTGTAATTCAATTGAGGGATCCTGCTAATGTCCCACACTGAAGAATATTGCTTAAGGGTTTGGGTATGGTAGCAAACCTCTCAGCCTGGAGACTGAATTACAGCCTGACTATTCAATCTGGGCCTTTGTGCCACTGTTTGTAGTGTACAGGACCCTGATTATTTGCAATACATCTGTAAAACAATTATTTCAATAAAAAAGAGAAAGAAAAAGCACTGTAAATTAAAGTTTGTCCATAAGAATTATGCTATTATAGGACAGCTGGGGTTACAATGAGCACAGAACAGAAAGAAAATGTTTTCAAAACGTGTTGAAGATTGCACGGAAGCTCTACTGAAGGAGGGTTCAACCCAGACATTCCCAGTTCTATTAGAAAGGATCACTGTTTGACTTCTCAAAGATAAACTAAATCCTGTGGGTAGGTGTGAGCCTTGATTTACTTTGAGATAGTCACGAAGATAATAATCTCTTCCCTTTAGATGTCTAATATCATGTTTGACCCTGAAGCCACCTGCCAAACTTCCAGCTGACTCTTGTGGCGCCCAAAATCTCCAGTCCTGCAGTTTTCAGCAGTAAAGCTTACTCACCACCAACAGGTGACCAGAAGCGCTTCTATCGTGACAGAGATGCACAGCTCATATTGAAGCCTTTCCTGCAGCTCCAGTTGCTTTTGTGGTTGCTGCTCTGTTCTTAGTGGAATATTGGAACACCAGTGGAGCCAGGCACAGGATGAGTATCCGTGGCTCTCTTTCTCAGCAATTACGTCACTGAGGCCAAGGTTTATTTAAGCTGGAGAAATTTAAATTGGAAAAACAAAAAAGTGAGTGGTACTGTTGCACAGCATTTTAACAGCTCTGAGGCAGAGTAAACCAAAGCCTTCTCCATCTCTCAAATGGTGTTTGGCTGAATACAGGAGCTGGTTTTAAAGCTATGCCAATCTGTAAAGCTTTCAGTGCAGAGTCCACACTCACGAGATCAATACATCAGAGTTATGCAGACACCAAGGAAAAAAATGTAATTGGTTAAATGGATGCCTTTCACTGTCATAACAGAGGGAAATGAGAGCTGAAAGGAGGTTTGTTATGCTGCACACCCCCGAGCCAAGGTGGGCTGAATGTGCTGGACTGCTGGGTCACTGGGGTGTCACAGAGTTGTGAATTACCAAGTACCTCTCTTATGCCTCCCTTGTTGTCAAGAAATCTGTACCTTCATAGAATTACCAATAAAACAGTCGTAGCAGCAGATTAGGTTTAAAAATCTACCTAATGTAGCGTGAAATTTAGAGTGTATGCTCCAGCGATCAGAGCTGCAGTGTTGACCCATTATGCTTTGCAGTCACATTCTTCCATTTTCACCCTTTGAAGCCACAAAGGGAGGGGGAACAAATAGCACACACACTTGCAACCATTTTCTCTTGTGGTTTTTTGGTTTATTTTTTTCTGAAGTAGGGTTGTAGCCCATAGTGCCTGTGAGGGTTTGCTTAGAGCTTTGCTTAATTTTGCTTAACTTAATAGAACACATTGTGGCTGTTTGCCATGCTTTTTAGCAAAGCAGTCTTGGGTTTTCAGATTCATGGAAAGGAAGCGTCCTCTTATATTTTCAGGTTCAGAATTTAGCAAAATTACGGTGTCATCCTATGTAAGCTAAGAGCAATCAATGCTTTATCCTTTAGCCTACAGTGAAATATATTTCTCTGAGAATCAGAGAAGCAGAAGACAGAGTGGTATCTTTAGCTTGTGTTACAAGTCAGAAAGACGCAGCCATGATAGAAAAGATGTATATGAGATATTCCATCCTGCCTTAGCAATTAGGCTGTAGTATTAAATATGAATTTAACTTCTTTCACATTTTCTTCCCCTTCTCTGCTTTGATAAAAAATAAGTAACATATTCAGTAGTCAAAAAACTTCAGAGAGAGTGCTTACATATGTGAACTCCATTTTCAATCTTGGATCAGATATACCTAGTGGTTTTAGCAGCTAGTTTAACTTTGCATTTCTGGGCTTAGACTGAGTTATCATTCCAAGGATACCTGCAGCAGGTCTTAGCTGCAGTAATATTAGGTGAATAGGAGAAGAGATCAATATATGTCCATATTACAAAATTACTAGATACTCCTATTTGCAAAATCTGAAGTTACATCCTATTCTGACTCACTGAGACTTGGATGCTGTAATATGATAGAGCCTGGACTGTGGCAAAACAGGATTTCTGACTTCCATTCTGGCAGATCTTTTCAAAGGGTTTGGTAAGCATTCTGTCCTACTATGTCAAGTTGTGCTGGAATGCCCTGGAAGTATCCCTGGTGTGAAAATTGAATATGGTATCCCCATAGCACTTGTAGAAATTGAATTTCCATTGCAATTTTGGTAAGGAAAGACCAAAGATATCCAAGTGTGACTAAAGAAATTCCACTTTTTTGGTGACATAAAGAATTATGAAGGAGGAAGTTTTCTTCAGTCTTTGTCTGACAGAGTAGGATTTTCCTTTCCTTTGGTTATATATTCTGAAGAAAATAGAAACCTTCTGTTCTGTAGTTTTTCCAAAAACACAGACAGCAAACATGCATCCCACAAAACTCTTATTTCTACAGAGAGATAGCTTGAAAAATCAAGTATATTACTTTCATGTTACTGTTGAGCACAGCAGCTTGGGCTGTTTGAGATTTGGCATGTATCAAAGCCTTCACAAAAGACCAAATGGCTCTAGGTGTTAATGGTTTTATTCCCTATCACAGAAATTCTAGAGAATGCTGCAAAACAAGAGGGTTACTAGTATTTGACTGTTTATATCACATAGTCTGACAAAAAGAAGAAATGCCCCTGTTGAACTTTCCAGGAGATGTTAAGAAACCCAGAACTATATATATATCCATTTCAGCTGCTGCTGAACTATTACATTTGTTACATTTGGTAGCACTCTCTCAACATGAAATTATTTTCCACCATGTCTTCAATTGTGAGAATACCATCAGAGAACAGAGATCTCATTCCCAGATTCCACTGCCATCTGTGAAACAGCTCCAGGGCTACAGAGCTGTAACCACAACCAGAATCTGGCCTTGTCTCCTAAAGGGAGGACAGTACTCAAACATACCTGCATGGCAGTACCTGGGAACAAAGTTTGTGATAATGGGATGGGGAAGACCTAGAGGAACCAAAATGCTCCCCTTTGAACCCCCTGCTATGACACATACATTTTGGATCAAGGATGCTAAAATGACCACACAGCTGCACAGCCCTTCTTTTCACACCATAGTGGTTGTGAGCCACTGATGGATCTGACAGCACTTGTGTGTAATGCTTTTCTTTATTACCCCTTCAAGTTATTAGGACAATCTTGGCTGTCAGTGCAAAAGGATTTCCAGCCCTTCTTATCCGGTAAGAGAAGATAAAAAACAAAAGACAAAAAACAAGCAAACAACAAAAAAACCCAACATATGGGGTTTTTGAATCTCATGATTTTTTAGACAATTGGATGATTCTGTGGAGCTTGGTTCCTAGTTCTTCAGTGCTTGGGTGTGTATTTTCTTATTAAATACTGTCAGTAAAATCACACAATAGAAGGTGGTTGCAACCCTGTTGGGAAACTGCATTTCCCCTGTGCAACAAGCTCAGGGCACTGTGGGGCCCGGTATATAAGCCAAAAGATTTCTGCATTACAGCATCAGGTTATCATAACCCATCTCCCCCTCCTTCCTACCCCCAGAACTCATCTATATGCTAATTTAACATGACTAATGCCGCCCCACAATATAATGGCTCTAATGTTTTCAGGGGAGGAAAGAGAGTGGAAAGGAGCTGATGGTCCTGTTTGATTAGTGAAGTGTCTTCCGACAAAAATCCCAGATTTTCTGAAGATGAGGTCTGATTGCATCAACACCCTGGATACATCTGGTTCAGCGCTTAACCAGGCTTGCAGTTAGGTTTGAGTTTACATTCCTGTGAGTCAAATGTAAGCAAATGTAAAGTACAATTTTCTCACCTGTTTTTCTGGAAATGACTGATCAAGCCCAGCTGTTTGTTTAAAGGGAAAGGCACTGTCATTCTTATTGTCAGGGGCTGCTTCTGACAGAGCTCCCTGCTGAGTTACAAGATACCTGAGCTTGCTGGGATTTGGCTCCTGGGCCTTTCTGGCTCAGTCATGCAGCCTGGGGAGCTTTCAGTTTCTCCACAAACACATGCATTGATAGTCCCTCTGCCCCTTTCCCCCTTCCTCCCTCACACTCACTGTAACACTATTAAGATATCAAATGCAGCAATTACAACAAGAAAACCCTAATTAGGCAGCAGCAGCTTCTGTAATAAAGGAATCAAGGAAATCTGAAGAAAGAGCTAAGAGGAAACACAATAGAGGCTTTCAAATCACAGGCTTCTTGTTCTTAAAGGACTACTCAATGCAGATAGTCCTCCATGAGCTTCACTTCACCAGCTTTCGCTGTACTTTTCTAGGACAAAAGGAGTAATACCAACATAGAGTCCTGTGGCCATAATCAAATAATAATTGGCCTCGGAGATCGCTTATGACAATCAGGGAAGTAATAAGGTTTCTGAATAATTATGAATAATTAGGCACATTTATGAATAATTACACTGTTAATAACTATCTAATACATCCAGTTTTTAAACTGTAATCCAGTTATTATTGATTGCTTAGCCATCATCTTCTCTGCTGTTTCCCTACTCATTAACATCATGATTCAGCCAGGAACCCTGCAAGGCTACATTTATTCTTTTGGCGTGTCAGAAAAGAGGAGTTTTATTGCTGTAACTTCTGGATCCCACAGGGCCAGATTTCACTGACCATTGAGGAGGGACATTTTTGGGAGGAAAATATGCTGTCACTTTCTAAATGTGAGATTAAGACAGTGCAAAGATACTATGACAATGTGGAGCAGGGAAAACTGTTCTACAGTAGCATGTCTGGAGTTTCTGACTATTTAACTTCCTGTGTTTGGATGCAAAATTTTTGAGGTGTGGAGCGTCTTGTATGAAATGGAGTTAGCAGAGCTAATTCAAGATGTCCCCAGCACCACTGGTGGAAATAAATGATATTTCTTCAAGAGAGAAGGCTCTGGGGCATAAAATTTCTGCCCTGGGAAGGAAAGGTCCAGGGAGCAAGATCCCAGGCAGGACCTCAGGCACAAAGGAAGCCTTGCCTGCTGCTCTGTGGAGAGACACAGTTGATGGCACTAGCAATGCCACCACCTCCATCAGCACTTCTCGGTGCTCTGCCAGCTCTCCCGGGGCTCAGCTGAAACCCAAGACAGCAGGATTGCCCAGGCTCTAGCACTGCACAGTAACCACCACAGCAAGGAAGAAGCTGCTCCTGAGGTTTTAGCAGCCTTCTCAAACATCTGTTGTGCCTGTGTTTAAAGCTGGCCCTGGTTACAAAAATTAGGTAGATAAATCAATGCCACAGCTGCTGGCAAAGCCAATAATTGAAGGTAATGCCATGTATTCCATCCAGAACACCTCTGTTTGCAGGGACATTGCATCAGCTTTACACCAATAGGATAGAATGTTACTGCTCCTCTACCTCTTATTTACACAACACATTTCACCCTGAGGAGCTGGGTCTGACATGGAGGAAATGTGAGTCATGATCTTGTATGATTCCAATGCATTAGACACATGCAACCTGGTTTTGGAAAAGCATTCAGGAGAGTAAAAGATATATATCAGGTGCCATAAATTGTAAGTTTCAGTTTGAAAATAGTGGGAAATGCTGCAGGATGGGGATTTTGGATTAGGTGAAAACCAAAACAGGCCACCATTTGTAAATTTCTTTTATTTCCAGGACATGAGTAGCATTCTGAATGGTTTTTGAAGAAACGTCTTTATTTATTTGGTGTTTACCAGTCCTGACAGGTAATAGAGGGTAGCAAATTTCACGGTGAACATAAAGATATGTATTTAATCACTCCAAGTATTTCTTTAAAATGTATTAAAAAAAATGTCATAGATAAGTACTCTGCCTGTATGATTTTACATTTCTCTCCATTCCACTGGAAAGAATGCTGATTCATTTTCCCTTTGGAGGAATTTACTTTCTGCTTTTTCTCCATAGCTTTATAAAACATTTCTGTGCCTCAGTGCACTTTTTTTATACTTCAGATCGAAAAAAAAATTAAAAACCATCACTTGCTAAGGTTTTTGCTCAAAGTGTATTTCAGACTCTGCAAGGGTCAAAGCAGCTGTGATAAACTCTGTTATCTCATTCATAATCTTCAAGTACAGTCTTTCTAATCTCCTCCTGAAGCCCCTGAAAGGAGAAGAAAACAGACAAAACCTGTCAGCGGGAAAATGAGTCAGTGAATGCTGAATGTTTGTTAACCTGGAAGACACCATTTCTGAAAAGCAGAAAAAGGTCCCAACATATAATTCTGAGAAGGAGCCGTGAAAGACTGGCTTTTCTACCTTGGTTTTGATGTGCTAAGATGTGGCATGAAAAGTGGCTAAGAAAGAACTGCACTCTTTGCACTTTCAGGTAGCAAAAATGACAAATCTCTATCAAAGATTCAGAAAAGTCCATTATTTGCTTTTCATGCACTGCCTCTTTAAGCAGGAGAACTTATTACCATCAAATAGACAAAAAGATTGGGGAAATCCATGGGGATTCCAGTGACCAGATATGACCTCCAGCTCATGTACTTTAAACTGGAGTAGATTATAAGTATCCCATCTTATATATAGGCCCTTAAAAAAAAAAAAGGCAAGTCAAGAACATTTAGTTTTCTGTGGAGGTATAGATTTTAGCCTTTTTTCAGTACCAGTAGTTCATCTTCCATTTTTTTCCTTATAGTTGTGAAAAAAAGGGATTGGGAATTCCCTGGTAGACCCTTTGCCTCTACCAGCTGATGCAGTAGATATGTTCAAGGGCAGAATTTCCTTTTCTAATCAGAGAAAAACACTGCTGCTGTGTTTCCTGTGAAGACCACATACAGTCTCTTTGTGAAGTGTTTCCACGATTATGTCAGATCCGCCACCTGAGTGCGTGGCACAGTCCTTCAATTTAGGGAAAGGGAGATGGGTGAACTGAAAATAAAATAAAGCTTTTGCTATGACTAGCTGTTTATCGGTGTGTTTTAAAGTGTCAGGTAGCATTCAGAAACTCTGAGTTTTCTTTCTGGTAATTGTCACTCTGATTGAATTTTGAGAGGGGCACATATTAATTATGAGTAAATTATCAAAGCCTAGCATGGACTTCATGGGAAAAACAAGTAGATAAATAGTTGTTCATTTCCATCTTGAATTGTTTGATTCTGTTTCAAAAGGATTGTTTTTTACTCTGTGCTGGTTTTGTGCTCTACATGAGAAGTTTCTGTTTTATTTTGTCCCAACTCTGACACACACTGGCACCCACTATTTAACTGAGCTCTGAAGCGCTGCTAAAAACACTCATTTTCCTAAGCACAAACCTCTCTAGGGTCTGTCTCCCTAGCATTAGACTCTGCAAGGCTTTGTGTATATTCCTGCCTTGACATGATGGAGAAATACCACCTTGCAGCTGGTGCCTGTACCAGAGAGGCAGAGAAACGTGAGAGCAATCTTCTTTCAAAGTGAAAAAGTCACCTTGCACACAGCCACCTGGGGACCCCACACTCTCAGTGGTGCACGACACTGTGCCCCAGGCCATGCTAACTTCCCCCTGCCCCCACCCCAGCCCACCCTTTCATCTTCAATTTGTTCATCCCCACACCACGGATGTCACGGAAAGCAAGGGCCAATTAGCTGAATGTAGTCAGGGCACAGTGATTTGGATCCTGGTTTTTTGAAAAATAGATCCAAAAGGGTACATTCAAAGTGGTTCCTGACTGCAGCCATCAGAGGTGGTGAAATGCTGGCTACCTGAGGCAATGAGAGGCAGAGCAGAAAGAGGACACTCAGGTGGGACCAAGTGCTCAGGTCAACTATGTGGGACACAGATCTGAGAGCATGGTAACTTCCACTGGGTTCTTCGGTTTCCATTAAACATCATTAGTGTTTTCAAAGAAGCATGAAATTCACACTCCTGATTCCTCTGCTCCCCCTCCCCCATCCATGTCCCTCCTGAACCACAAAGGGGACCTTCTTTTGTTATATTTGGATAATTATTCTGCTGTCTTCCCTCCTGCTACCAGCTAAACATCTGTGATTGATGAAGGGAACACATTGAGAATTTGAGATGAAAAAGTGAAGAGAGAGCAAAGCTGGGCAAATGAGACAGTGGGTTGAAGCACTTGGGACATTAGAGGGTGTCAAGGATGGCAAATGACTTCATTGAAGTAATGATGATAAACATTTTATCCCTGTGCATATATGTGCATTATATCTAATGATCTCAAGCGTAAGTAAGTGAAGAAAGGCACCAAATAAATCATACGAACAGGCCCTAAATGGGAATCCCTAAGGAATAGGCTCTGAATTGTAAATGCATGCCTGAATTTCACACATCAAATTACAATAAGGAGATAGATATTTTAAACAGCTCTGTACTTAAAGGGTACTGTATCTAGTCCTGAGGATTTTGCTTTTGCTTAGGGTTTGTTGGTTTTTTTTTCAGTTAAACTGTGTGTTTGTGTATACATACACATATACACATACACATATGTGTGTAAAAATTCATTAAATGAGGTACTTTACGTATCAGTGGGTTGCTCTGGGTTTCATCAGCATCGCAGAGACTGGCTAAAAAGTGGGTTTTTTGTGCCTCACTAAGATTTTTGAAGACATAAATTCTCAGGGACAAACTCTCTTCTGTTACACCAAAGAAAATAGGAAAAAAAATCCTTTGCTTTAAATGAATTTACTCTAGACCTGATCTGATGGAAGTGAAAATACAATCTGACACTTACACTAACACTTATTTAAACTTTGTCCCTCCCTTCCTCAAACCACAGAGCCAAATTCTTAGCTGGTGTCAACTAACAAAGCTTCTTGAGCTGTCAGCAGAGCATGCCTGTTGGCATGAGCTGATTTGGTCCAGTAGCTTCACAAATAGAGAATGAACTTGAGTATTAATGGGAACAGGTTTTATGCAGAACAAATTACATGAGAAATGTCATCCCATTGCCTTCCAGTCTCAGACATCCTAAAATCGTCAAAGTACAATTGCAGTATTACAAACACACATTAATGAATCTAATAAGGTATGGGAGAGCTTCCAGGCTGAAAGAAATAGAAATGCCTAAAAAGAGATAGCAACACTGTGTCCTCACAGATAGCTCTGCCCCCACTGCATTCTTCAGTGGAAACGCATGAGAAGATAACCATGAAGATTAAAAACCTGTGGGATTTCAGCTGCTCCACAGGTTTTCTCATTAGAAGAAAATGATTTTCACCTGGCTAGTAAAAGGATTTTGCCCCCAGATATCATAGTCACGGGATCTCCAGGTCTTTCTTCCCAGCAGTTGCAGAAAGGCTGGTTGAAGGAGCAGGAGCTGCATGAAAGGTGAAGGCCTCTTCTCATCACATTCCTCCTTGGCCGGCAGGAGTGCTCTTGCGCAGGCTTTTGGAGAGGCCACGCCTCAATTTCCCATTCAGCATTTTCAGAACAGAAAGAAGCAATGAATGAACCTTTTAAGTATCAACTCCTCTGGCTTTTTCCCCAGAGGATTACCAGCCCTGCACATAGAGTTTCTTTCCCAGGTCTTGATCTTAACTGGGAAATTACATACTGTATTAATTGCAATATGCATTGGTTCTTTGTGTTGCTGCTAAGGATGTGCAGTCCCACATGTTCACATGTATGTACCTGCATTCCTATTTGTGTATCAGCGTGTTTGTGTGCACAGACAAATACATACAGTCATTTTGCATTGGGGAAATATTTGTACCGCACACCATGCCATAAGTAAGAAATTTAACCCATCCACTGATTAAACTTCGTTCATCATGAGGAATCTGGAAAGTGAACACAGGAAGCACGCATTTTTCATTCAAACAAATCCTTTCTGCTAGAGACACTTATAAAAACAAAAGTACATGTATTAATTTTTAAGAAATTTCCACAAGCCTGGTGGTGTATAAAGCACAGCAAAAGGTTGTGCAGTAGCTTTAAGTGTAACGACTAGATCTAGAATCCACTAATATCATTCTCTGAGGCAAATTCCAATCTTTACCCAGAATAGAAAAAGCTTTGAATACTGGGGAAAAACTACTTTAACTTTCTTTGGTTTTCAAAATGAATATATTTCAAAGTATTGCAAAATTATAAGTTTTCCAATCAGCACTGCACCCACTTTTGTTTTTAATGGAAAAATAGAATTCCTTTTTGAAATAAGAAAAAATATATCCACTTATTCTTTATATTAGCAAACTATGTTTTCTATCAAAATGTAAAAAACAAGTGTTTTACACCCTATAGTCCCTGAAGGAATGCTTAATTCTTCACTAGACTTATTCAACTATTGATTGATTTTCAGAAATATGTTGACACAGCCCTTTCTGTGAAAAAGTCACTTCCTTTTTCTTTCATTCCTAAACTGGTATGTCACATTTTTGTCTTTTTGCCACATGATTAATGTGGCTTTGAAAGAGTCAAGAATCAATAAACATATGTTCAGACGGAAACATCTGTATTTTAAATGTGTCCTATTATCTTAGTTTTCCAGCCAATCTGCAAAATATGTTTCCTGTTGGACTTAATAGGTGTTAGTGGTGCAGGTAGTGATAACGTAGAAGGGCTTCTGATCTGACCATGTCCTTGCCATGAAACCAGATCCTCCTTGCAGATTCAGGAATGTGGTATATCTAGTACCATTTTCTTCTCCCTCCAGGTCTCCAGGAAGTATTTTTCTGATTAGATTTTTTTTGTTTGTTTATTTTTGAAGTATTCCTATTTCTTCTTGCCTTGAAATATTTTGCATGACATTGAGCACAACGTGACTAGTGCAACACATCTCTTCATGTCTTCAGCCAGCAGATAGCTTTGCATTCTCAAATTCCTCTGTCTTCCTTAAATGCTCAGTGTATTCAGTGTATTACAGGATCAAACCTTCAGTGGATATCCCCTGGGAAATCAAAAGAAAGATTCCTTCAAGCCAGCTAGCATCATATATATTCAATGAACACAAAGGGGATGAGACAGAGCATAATCCAGTATTTGAGGGATTTTACTGGCATGATATTGCAAAGATCATGGTTGTCCATGCTGAGAAACACTGCAGATTTTGTGAGGGCTAAATGTGCGTTGTCTGCCAATGCAGGAATCTCCCCTTCAAGTGGTCACAGTACTTTTGTTTCCTAACTCAGAATCAGAAACTGACTGCCCGAATACATGAGCCTGGCCTGTACTGATCCTTCAAATTGCTGGAGTGTAGAGAAGGGGAAAGAAACATTTTACTCGCAGGATTCTTTCTACTCCTCAACAGATTTTGTACCATGTGCTTGGAACTTTGAGGAAGCATGGAATACTAGTCCCAGTCCCAGAGAAATGGATCAGTGGATGGGACTATGTAAAACATATAAAACCCATTTATAAATATTGCCAGCAACTTCTATTACAACTGTGGAGTCTCTGCAACGTTTCATAGTGTTATGAAAGTTCCTACATCTCTGTATGGTACTGCACGTGCTCCATGGTCTAAGTTGTAACCAGGAAATAGTTAGACCACCGTAAATGCAGAATTTGGATGTAGGAGCAGCAATCCATTGCAGGAGAAAGATGAGCAGAGGGGTGGGAGGAGGAAAACCTGGTGAAAAGCACAGTTAAGCCCTTTGTGCTGTGGAAATGAATCTGGATTTGGTGCTGGGGGCTGAGTTTGTGTTGATGCACAGAAGTAAAACAAGAGCATTCAGACAAGTGGAACATGATCTGATAAGCCTGGAAATAACTCTGTCAGGCTATCCAGCCTGAATGACATCCCTGTCTGTGTCCTTTCAACACATTTGATTTGAGTACAAGCTTCCCAGAGGAAGGCTTTTCCTGTGCTTTCCGTCCTGCTTCACTACTTCACAAACTCCCTAATGGCAGAAGCAGTGCAGGCTAATGTGAGAGGAGAGCTATACACTTTTCTAGAAGGGACAATATTTCTTTTGCAGGGTTTTTTTTCTTTTTCAGCCTACAACCTGACTGTCCTTTCAATACGTGCTAACCAGTCCTTTTACTTACTCTGCCAGCTTAACACAGAAATGAGGTTGTATCTTTCATTTATAAGATGCTTGAACTCTGTGTGTGTACAAGAACAGATAAAACTAGAAATAAGTCTGCTCAGGTTTTTCCAATGTGAGGGACATGCAACAATTTTTATAGACTTCCCAGAGCACAATTTCATTAAGGACAGTATTCACTGAATGAAACTTTTGCAAAATGTATATCCTTATAATACCACAAATAAAATGCAACAAGATTTGTGCCTGAAGATTCATAGACATGAATAATGTTCACACAATACCAAATTTCACTAAACTTAATATAAAGATTTATATTTGAACTATAGTCTTCAATTTGCACAATTTATGCCCTAACAGTTACATAGCTGCATTTATCAGAAAGGGGCTGTTCTTCTGGGAGGTAATTCTACTAAAGCTTGGGATCATTTGGCTCTTGATCAGTGAAATGAACTGAATCTCATTTTCTGTGTCTGTCTTTTCGTATGTTTTCCACCTTCATATGCTTTAGTTCTGGCAAGAAGACTATGTATTTCAAATCAGGATATGAATCATCTGTCCATGAATCAGCCAAATGCAGGCTCTGCACCTAGTGCCATCTTTAATATTTCTCCTAGGCGTGATATTTGTCCTATCCACAACATAAATGGATTTTACAAATCAGAAATATTTTATATGTGGAGAAGTAAATACATGCCACTCTTGTAAAGCTTAGCAGCATATCTAAGTGTTTACTTGTGAGCAATCAGGCACATCATAGGTGGAGGGAGATCAGCAGTCCTTGGGCAGTCTTCAAAGTCACACTGATACTTCCAAAGCTCTCATCATGTATACATTACCACTGATTGAACAGTGTTGCCTTTGGGAGAGGAATATTGACTCATGTCTAAAAATTGGGGAAGTTCAGGAAAACCTGGATCAGGATATAAAGGTAAAAAAGCTGAGTCTCTTGGACTACGGCAAACAATGGAGATCATCATACAGTCTCATTAATGTGGTCACTTATCCCTGAAAGAAATCTTATTGACTGCTGTGATATCATTTACATTAATCAATTAATAAACAGTGCTTTCATCTTAATAAGGAAGAACAGAATAATCTTGACTAGCTTAGGAATGCTAGAGTAGAAACAGCCAGATAGCCATTTCTTAAAATAAAACAGGGGGAAATTCTTCATACTTTTTCCAAAAACATGATTTTGGTTTAAAAGAAAAAGAAAAGAAAAGGAAAGAAAACTAAAGGGAAATAATCACCAAAAGCACTTTTTTTGTTTTCATGACTTATGCTTCTTCTGCAGCTGTGAGCACATTCATTTCTTCATAATCCCTAGCACTGCAGAAGAAAGAGGGCCTTCAGGTGAAAGGTTACCTACATTTATAATGTCAGGCACTGAGGCTGGTGAGGTAAAAGGTAAATGGTAATTTTATCATTAGCGTGCCTGACCCCTTGCCCTGGCCATATCTCATAGGAGACGTTAGGAATGGCTCACCTGTCAAGATGCAAACACTTAAAGGTCAATGCGCACAGAAATCTTCAAGAGCTCACAACTGAATTGCTGACACCTTTTATTATCACCGCTTAAATAAATGATTCAAGTGGCAAGACAATGCTAAGACTGGTTTAATGTCAAGATTTACAGGAGGCGTTCTTGGAGCATTATTTTCTAAAGTCTGACTACACAGATATGATTTTTTAATTCTAGAACTGCATGAACAATGAGGTGGATTTCACACCACTTAAAGGAGTTTAAACATGTATCCCTCTTTTGCAAGGCTTTCCAGCACCACACAAGGACAAAGTTTTATTTGCATTGGAGCAGCGATTGCAGATTCCTGGATCTACCATCATTCTAGTGTATGATGTTAGAAAACTCATTTAACCTCTGTGCATGAGAAGTTACCATTTATGGGAAGATATCTTGCAACTGAATGACAAAATTTTGGGATGCCTTTATTGTTTAATGAAATAACTAGGCAAAGATCCTTTCCTGTTTTTCCAAGCTGTTTCCACATTAAAAAGTTCTGAAATGTGGACACATCAGCATCAGGGTTTGAAAGAGCACCAAGGTTTACCCATGCAGACAATATTTACAGGATCAACAAATGCAATTTTAAGGGGTGAGCGTAATTTACTCTTGACCCTCTATCCCACACCTCCCATTGTTAGTCAAAGGGCCAGTCAGGTAAACAGGACCCTGAGTGGATGGATATTTGTGTACATGTTAAAGCTGCCTTATATAAAGTTTCATCAGTAGAGGATACTCTGAGCATCCACCCCTATAAAGCAGCAATATTTTCTGTTTGACACTACAGACACAGCAACTGATTATTAGTGAGTGATGCAAGCCCTCTGCATCTGTATCTCTTTTGTCCTTCTGGCAAAATGGTCACTGTTCTCATTAATCTCCTGTCCTCTGCTTTGTCTCCATCTACTCCATCTCTCCTCGGAAATAATATATTCACTTCCTTTGACTTAGAGACATTCAAATGTTCTTCTCCAGGTAATCTTCCACCTACTTTTCCCATGTATTTCATGAACCTTCTTCCTAGAAAAAGTTGCATACCTCTGAAACTGTCAGATGAAAAGCTTCATTTCTCCTTCCCATCTGTCAACTATATGACTAACACACTGTGGTGCTTCCATTTCTTTCCTGTATTATTTTGTTCCTGCCATCTTTTTCCTGGGCTGCTTAAAGAGGTAATAATGGTAATAAAAGAGGTAATGCAGCTTAAATGAGAGGAAAACAAAATTGTGTGTACCCAAAAAATGCATATTTAAAGAAACCGATCAAAACCTAGGACTGCAGTGAAAGTACAGACAGTTTTTTTTAAAAAAAAAAAAACCTGTCATAGAAGCTTCAGTCATCCAATTGCTTTGCTAGGAACAACAGCAGGTGAGCCACACATCTCTGACTGTTTGCACCACAGCAGTAATTACAGAGAAGTAAGGCACTGCTACAAGAGATGCACCTACTGAGTGTAAAACTCAGGACAGGCTTCTGTTTTCATAAATGTCTTACTTTTCCTCCTATGATATCCTACATAAGGGATCTGATCATGAGTGACTTTTCTTCGTTTCATCATGTAATGTAATTCTACCTAGAAATATATCAGTAAATGATACTGCAAAGCTGTAATCTCACTTTGGCTTTCACTGTTATAAAATGAGAAAGAATGCTGCACCTCCAGAGGGTTGCTAGGTATACAGCTGAAATGCAATTTAAGAAAGCATTTTTATATTATTTATTGATAATCCTTCTATTTAATAATTATAATTTATTAGTATAATTCTTAATAATTGTGAGGGTCAAGGACACCAGAGATTACTACTTATTTAACTTGTAATGAAATGCAATATTTCATCTTTCTTTGCCATCCTCTGCTGAAATGGCTTACTGTCTCAAGGCAGATATTTTGGGAAAGAAGGAAAATAACCATGTATCAAAGTTTTTGAAATCACAAAGTCCTCAACAGAAATAGGAACAGACTCCAAATCACTTGACATGTTAGGAAGATTCATCTAAGGCTCGAATGATCTTGAACCTTGACTGGCAACACTGGATATCAGGTGCTTAAGACAATTGAAATGCTTCTGTTTTGCCAACAATTCAGCATGCTTAGTTAGCATCCCATCTAAGATATTTTCCCTCATTGCTATCTGCACAGCAGATCTATCTGTGAAAGATAAAAAACAATGAAAGCCCTGGCATATTTACTGCCATAGCATGTATTATTAGAGCTCTGCCTGGCCAGCTCTCTAAGACCTCACTGACTTGTGGCACCCTCTCCACAGGAGCACCTGGCTGCACAGGCAGAGCTTTAGCAGACACTCACATGCCAGGAGTATTAGGGAATTCACTGGAGCAGACCTCAACTGAGCCACAGATTTAACTATGACTAACTTTACACAGCAAGTTATCTCAGTGGAACTTCAACTAAACCTGACACTTAAGCACAGCGCTTAGATGAGTCAAAGGGTGTAATAATGAAGTGTTGGAATTAGAGTTGCCATTTCATAAAATTAATCATACAAAATA
Source organism: Bombycilla garrulus (assembly GCA_013400315.1). NCBI lineage: Eukaryota > Metazoa > Chordata > Aves > Passeriformes > Bombycillidae > Bombycilla > Bombycilla garrulus. The sequence continues at coordinate 1,332,071 of VXBU01017980.1, read as the reverse complement.
TTTGCTTTTGGACTCAGAACACTTTTCTACCTGCAGAGCTGCTTTCCTGGAATTTAATAACAGAACAAAACTGCACAAACTGCAATCTGTCTTGCCTTGCACTGCTCTTGTGCATCAAAACCTTCTGTAAAATCACAATTTTGAAAATACATGATTAAGATATTGTAAAAGAGTTTATAACCATTATAAAAATATATTTACTTTTTTACTCAACCACCTGAGGAACACACCAGGTAACAATAAAATTAATTTTATTACATGCCTTTCAGGACACAAAAGAAATAAAACACTTTCATTTTTATGCCAATAATATACAATCACGCTTAAGCAAAACATCTGTTCTGCCTCACCTTTTCATGTTTCTTGGTCGTTTTTCTTGTTTGCCTTGAAATATTTATTTTCCACACCACCACAAGCACTCAAAGAGTGCAAACACTCAGAAAAGCTCAAAGAGATAGAGGCTTTCTCCTTTGCTTATCATGCAAAGTTATTTCTTTTTGGATCACAGTGGTCCCTATTTGAATTCTGTGAATGTGTGTAGAACATGCCACTGCCTCCGACACCAGCTGGTTACTTGCACGTGTGCAAATAGACTCCCCTCAACATGGAACATTGTTTTGCAGCTCCCATCTGGATGTTGGTATGCTAAATAATAAAGACAGTGGTTCTTGATTTTTAATGCAGCGCTGCTGATGGAAACCAGCTACTAACAGGTGTAATGTGACAAAACTTATCCAACTCAGCACCTTTCCCCTGCAGAGAAGGAAAACTGATGTACTTGTACCTTTCCACAAAGAAGGAGGATGCTGCTCTGACCATTTCCAAGACATGGAAGAACGCAGAGATTCCTAAGGGACATGCTTGCTTTTATATCTGTTTATATATGCAGCTATATACTCCAACATTGTGTAAAACATCTTATTCTGTATCCACAGGAAAGAGAAATTGAGAAAACAACTGGGCTGGATATCTTTGGCTTGAGAAGTTGATATTCTTTTACTGGGTCAGACCCTCATTCCTTTTTGTATCCACACAGGCTAACACAAATTTTTTACAGACCACAGGTAGTTTGAGGTGGAAATATCTGATGTCTACTTTTCCTTAATGGAAGTGCCAAAACCACAATGCATGAGAATATATCATTTGGTCATAGCACTTCAGCATAATGGTTGCTCTTAAATATGGTTACAAAGCTTTCAGGTAGCTCTTTCCTCCATGTTTCTGTCCCCCCCCCCCAGAACACACATTCCTGTGCACATTTGTGGAATATCAGACCTCACTGCAGCAGAGGAACAGACAGTCAAGCCAATGTATTCTAATACCTCCTAATGCACACCAATTTCTCTTTGTTATTTTGTTTCTTAATAACCTCCAAATGCAAAATATGTAGGAAGCCACACATAAATTCTTGTTATAGTGTCATCCCCTAAGAGTCAAACACAGGCAGCAGCATTTTTATGCAAGGGGGGGAAAAGAAGAATATCCAATTTTCCACTACAAAACAGGTGCACTCAGATTTTCAAAGTACATCGCACTTGTCTCTCTTGTTTATTTAATCCTAATTTATCGGATCAAGGCAAAGAATAGTACAGTTTGGTTTTCTGGCATGTTCATGTCCACAGCAAAAAGAAGGTCATTGCATTTGGGTACTAATCTACCAGTGCAGTAAGCCGTGATTAAAATGTCTTGGTAATGTTCTCAGAAAAGCATTACAACTGCTTGAATCCATATCCATCCATGGCCAGAGAAGAGGGGATGCTAGTCTGGTTTGGTTAAATACATATAAACTTATTCCCCAGTCAGTCAGCTAGAGCAGCAGCCCTGCATTTCAGCAAGCGAAATAAAAAGATTGCCTGGGGTCAGGATAAAAGCAAAGGTATGCAGGGCCATGAAACAGTTTTCACTGTTATCATTGCACTTCAGAGGACCCAACAGAGCTCTTACTGGGGATCACAAGTGACCTCAGCTCTCCTTATAAGTTTCTTATGCCTCTAAATTTGTTTTAATGTCCACTGAGAAGGTGAAGGGTTAAATAAGGAGGACAGCTGAGGGAGTGGAGGGATGTGTGTTTTGGCTTTGTGCTATGTTCCAATTCTGTCAAGGAGTCTTGAGCTTTGGACAGAAAAGCAGGGAGAGATGTAGTCCTTAGAATAAAGTGAAATGAAGGTGCAATGCAAAAAAAAAAGATATCTCTGTTCAACTTCTCTGAGTGAAGTTGTGTGTGCCTGAGCCACGCTTCCCCTGCTGCCACTGCTGCGGCTTCTCCTCTTCTTTTTTCATAATCGTCCTCGTTATGAGTCTTTGTTCACAAAGGTGGAAAACACGGAGGGCTCTAATGATGCATTATCACAGGTCAGGGAAAGAAGCACACAAATCTCCCTCGCATTTGCCTCTACACAATACCTCTAAAAGGACAGCAGCATTCCTTAAAGATGTAGCTTTCCCCCCCCCCNNNCCCGTCAGATGACTCAACAAGGCAATGTACCTGTGGGCTTTTGCCAGGATAATCACCTTTTCCTCTCTCTGCTCTTTGGGCAGCTCCGACCTTGTCTGCTTTTCTTTAGCTTCCCGTGTTTTCTGTAATGAAGACTAGAATTCAATTGTACATCTGGGAATAATAGCTCTTAAACCTAAATTATTTCTCTCACAATTACAGTCAGATTGTCATAAACATACAAGCAGTGAAGTACAGAGAGATGCTTTCACTGTAAAAGCCATTTTGAAAGCAAAACCTCAGTCTAATTTTAAGATGTTATTGTTTTTATAGTAGGAGACTGATGGAGCTGTCTTTGAAGACCATGTCAGTACTGCAATTGGTTTAGCTTAAATCAGCAGCAACCTGGATTGCACGGAGGAGTGAGAGTAAGAATGTGTATAAAATGTCAGTAATCAATGGCAGTTGNTGTGCCTGAGCCACGCTTCCCCTGCTGCCACTGCTGCGGCTTCTCCTCTTCTTTTTTCATAATCGTCCTCGTTATGAGTCTTTGTTCACAAAGGTGGAAAACACGGAGGGCTCTAATGNGACCTTGTCTGCTTTTCTTTAGCTTCCCGTGTTTTCTGTAATGAAGACTAGAATTCAATTGTACATCTGGGAATAATAGCTCTTAAACCTAAATTATTTCTCTCACAATTACAGTCAGATTGTCATAAACATACAAGCAGTGAAGTTCAGAGAGATGCTTTCACTGTAAAAGCCATTCTGAAAGCAAAACCTCAGTCTAATTTTAAGATGTTATTGTTTTTATAGTAGGAGACTGATGGAGCTGTCTTTGAAGACCATGTCAGTACTGCAATTGGTTTAGCTTAAATCAGCAGCAACCTGGATTGCACGGAGGAGTGAGAGTAAGAATGTGTATAAAATGTCAGTAATCAATGGCAGTTGTGTTATTGTCATGACAGGATGACGGCAGTTCAATGAAGCAATTATTAATTTTTCATAATGCCACTGAAAGCAGAGACTTCCAAAAAAATAACAAGCTTTACTATATATTACACAAACAATTACCAAGGATAGAGTAAGATAGAATAGAATATTTTGTCATATACTCTGAGAAGAATTTACCTTTTAAACCAAAGATCATTGTTCAGGTTCTCTGCTATTGTAAATGGATTAACAATAGCACAGTACTTAATGCTCTATTTTAGACTATTTTAGCTGGGTATTGGAAATTTCCAGCTCAGTTTATGATGGCTTCCTTCACATGTAGACATTACACTAGTGTTGACTCGAAAACAGCAACATTGTCATTTTTGTACATGGAAAGACAACAGTGAATTGAGCACTTGTTTAATACTTCTGATGTTGCCAAAATAATGGCAGTGGTTCTTGGGGCACCACTGGCCATGTGGAATCAAGTGCAATACTGGCGGTTCCTACTGACTTTGAGTCATCCATTGATAAACATTTATATTTAATGCATAATCAAATTTTAATTTTACTGGAAGTGCACTCTCTTGTAAAGAAAAAATTCAGTACAAGCGGTGATGGCCTGCAATATGCTACCAGTCCAGTTATTATAAGTGGACTCACAATAAACTCAGATTGTATGTTTATTGTATATGGTTTGTACAGGATCTTCATCCTGACAAGGATCCAATAGTCCTTGTAGGAATTCTAGCCTTTACAAAGTAATTTTCCCATTCTCCATTTCTTTGTTATGGCTTAAGTAGCAGCGGACATGGGTGTAATTTTTTCTACTGTTCTCAGAACTATCTTTTTTTCATCATTTTGCACAATGCTAACCTATTTCTTTCTATCTTTCTTAATTTGTGCTTCTTCCTGCTTCCTACAGAACAGTTTTGCAGCTGTTAACATAAGCAGAATCTTTCCTTCTGTTTCCAGAATAAAGGCTACATGTATTTATTTTCTTGGTGTTCTCAGAACAGCATGTTTTCTTATCATGATGCCTCTAAACAAAGTAGTAATCAATTTCCATCAATTTCAACTTTGACTTATGATTTTGAAACAAATTTATCTCAATCACAAAAGCACTTATGATTGTGTTCTTCAATCTACTTATTTTACATTCTCTTTCGTGAACATTCAAAATTATCAAAGGTGCTTGTTAAAACTTTTTAGTTGCTGGGCTTTGACTTCCTTTGCATTGCACTCACAGGATTGTCTTCCTTTTATTCATGCAATATTATAAATCTATAGCATTTCGTTACTTTCAAAGCAAAACTGAAAGCTCTTTTTCAGTTTGTTGCTCCTTCTCTCATTGACAATGGGAATGAAGTTGCCCTCTAGACTCAATGTGCTGATTGTACTGGCATTTTCATAAGCAGCAATGAGACACTTGGTGTGAAAAATAATAATGCTTATATTGAATTTTCATTGCACATCTTTCCCTGCAGAGTTGCAGGTTTTGCTAACCAGTGTTTCATGACAACTCTATCTCAATTCTTAGGAACACAGCAAGGGGTCAGCTGAGAGGAGGAGCCTTAGCACAATGAATTTAAAGTATATTAACAGTGAAATTAAGTACATACAATCATCAGCAAGTGTTCATGAATCTGAAAACTCATGCAAATCAGACACAGGGAATTTCATATTCACCAGTAAAGGTGGTAGCACAACTGACTCCACAGAGAAGAGCAACACCTGTGGAGGAAACCCCCGAGAATAAGATTAGAGAAGAGGGTTATAGAAAGCACAAAAAAAAAGAGTTGGTTTGTGCACAAAATTAGATTGCCTGCTGCTTCTGGAGCATTTAGGTTAATATTTGTCCTAATGAAGAACTAGAAGTGTTTCAGAATCAAAGAATCTCCAGGATTTAATCAATTAATAAAAACCAACAAATATTTGCCCAATAATAAACAAGTTGCCAGGTAAGAAATAAGAAAGAAAAATTTCCTTCATCTTTGGTAACAATGTAAAACCATAATTGCTGAATCTAAACTATCATATTCATCTGTAACAACTCCTGAAGAACATTTCATTGCCTGGATTCCTTTTATCCTTGTCATCATGTTTTCACTACATTTATAAAAAAGATGGCACAAGCAACCTTCCACCCAGAAACACGGAAGTGCTGATCATACAAATGTTTTCTGTGATTCTAGCTGCAGGCCCTTCATTTTTATGGGGTGCTTCCCAAGGAACTCTCTGAAGAAGTGTCCCAGCTATGCTCTCTCCCAGTTTCTTTTAGGTACCTTCTCACTGGCAGAGCATGAGACACAAAAAAATAAAAAAATGAAAAAAAAAAAAGAAAAGGAGAAAAAAAAGTCTTAGACTTTGGATAAACACATCATAGCAAAACCCAAAATATCAGTATATTCTCATTCTGTATCCAAAACACAGCACTGAACCAGCCACTGAGAAGAAATTAACTTTATCCCAGCTGAAAACAGGACATACCCTTCAGCCCCCCCACCAGCATGGCAGTACAAAAAGCAGAAAAGGCCTTGATTTATGCAAACACTGCTGAGCAATAAGAAAAACATCCCTGTATCAACATCATTTTCTACACAAATCCGAAACAGTCCCACCCTAGTCACTAAAGAAAATCAACACACACCTCAGCCAAAACTAGCACACTGAGCAACGTGTTTTGAATTGTTTTCTATGATATGTAAGGAACAAAAATTTTCTATGATATGGAAGGAACACCAAAGCCTTCTAGTTCTCATAATAGTACTGAGGGTCATTTTTTCAAATGGTTAAACTTTACCCCCAGGCTTTCAGGATTATGCGTTCTGTCATTATCAAGAAAAATCTCATTGCGTAAAGAAGCAGACATTTCTTTTAAAAAGAATGAGACAATGGGGATTTTTATTAAAAACAAAACAAAACAAAACCAAGAAAACCTCATCACATAAGCAGCAGGAACTTGTATGTAAAAATAAAGTTTATTCTGAAAATTGACATTTCCTTAGCTCTTGTAATAATAAAATATATACTCAAACCAATCTTTTTCATGGAATGGTGTTTCATTCATCTGTATCTTAAGTGTGCACTTAACACCAAGTGTGAAACTTACAGAGCACCTCACCTCTTCGAGTAACTCTGTAAAGTCAGGACATGGTTACAAAAGCCTATCTGTTTAAGCAAAATGAAAAAAGACTTGACAACAGTTTAGGAAGTCATCCTGCCACTCCTGAAAACAAATCTCATGCAAATATTTCACCCATTTAGCATCCTGTCTTTTGCATTAATTTGCTTGCAGATCTGATATTTATGCCAACCTCTTGGGATTATTGAGGTGGTGGTAAAAGTAGATAGAATGGAAGTATACTGTACTTATATGGAAGGGGATTGAAGACAAGATCTTTCCCTTCTCGTTTGCTAGCATTTGTTGTCATTGTTTTATAAATAAAAATTAAAGTCATAAACACCATCTTCAAACAGTGAAGAGTCATCCCTGGCATCCAACACAAAACTTTCAGTACAGTTCAAAATGCAACAGTTCCTCTCTGGTTCATGATACTTATCCCCACAAGATATATCTGTATGTCTGTCATAGTTGTGCTACGCAAATGGAGCCACTTCAGCATGCAGCTTGCAAAAGTAATTTCTTTTAACTAGAACAGTACTGCTTCACAAGTAATTGTGCTGTATATTAAATGAAGTCCTGAAAGAGAATAGCTCAGCTTTTAAGCACATGTGATGAATGACCAGCAGAATCAGCTGAGTCAGTAATCAATGGTTGACTACAAATACATATGTCTGGGAATCCAGTAAATTGGTTTGTTTTCAGAAATCGCGTCACGTTGAATGTGGTGTTTATCAGCATTAATCTTCAATAGTGGCTGCCAGTGGGGCTGTAAGTTATTCATTTGTGTGAGCTCCTTGATTGATGTTGTTCACACAAACTTCTATTCTCAAAGCAATATCTACATGGAAAAAACACTTTGCCATGATTAAGGGAATTATTGATGTTTTCATTCTTAGACAGTAATATCTTGTCTAGGATTCACCAATAGCAGCAGATTCAGCAGCTTCAAGTTTTAGGTGTTTGTGGCAGCATAATGAATTCAAAGCACGAGGTGAGACTCCAGGCAAAACTTGCAGCACAGAGAAGCAGGAGATTTGGACAATATCAGTACAACTTCATGCCTTCACAGTTCTGTTTAAGGTGAATCCCTTGACACTGCTGCTATGATATCCAAGCTGAGGCACAGAGGAACACTGTTGAAACCCAGGGAAACACCCACACAGAGGAAGAGTAACCTCTGATCTGTTTGATCTGCCCTTCTCCACTGCCCCATCCATGATCTCACCTCAAAACTAAAAAGTGTAGAGGGAACCTCCTTGGAGCATTTTACTTCTTACATCAGGGACATTCTCCATATGCCAGAAAAGAAGTTTTAATGTCTCACTCATCTGAAGAAAATAAAGCAAAAGAGGAAATTCTTATTTATTTCTCTGTCTTTATATCTACTTTAATATCCTAACCACACTCACTACTTACATGTCTAGGCAGCTTTTGAATTTCCTTTACAATATTTTAGCTTTTTCACTTACAAATCAGCTTTAGTCCTTTATCTTTTTTAATTTATATTTTCACCATCCACTTCGCAACGGACATACACCACTGAAGAAAGTCCATTGTTGGTTTTAAGGGATATGTTTGAGTGATTGTTGGTTTTTTTTATTGGATGTTAAAATGAGGGAGACTGGAAAGATTTTTTTTAGTTTAAATATAGTCACAGTTTGGACTGAAGTCTGTGATCCAACTGGCCTGGTCAAATATTAAGATCCATAGGAAATTTCAAACATCAATTGCATATTCCTCCCTTTCAGTTAGATAGTACACCTCTGAGTTACATATTTTAGCTTCCCAAGGGTTAATTATTTCAGCTTGGTAGTCTAATTCTAAATATCAGCCGTAGGTTTAAACCCTGGAGTGTGAATCTGAGAAATTGTCTTCTGCTAATCCAACTCCCCAAAGGCATTTTAGGTGATTACAGTCATTCTAACTGTAATTTATATAATTATAGAAAATCTGATTTTTCTTGGTTGTCTTTTTTTTTTCCCATTTGTCTCCTGTTGCCTGGCCTGAAATAGAAGGCAGAAATTTCATTTATGCTGCTAGATATGTAAGTATGTATGTATTTTCCCCAAGCTGCTGTATTGATCATGGGATGTTGTGGTGATGTTTTATCAAGCGACAGCTTTAGAAAAATACATCTGTGCTGGTGTACATGAAAGTCAAGGTAGGGAAATGAAACAGCAAGACATGCCTGATCCCCCCTGTTAAAGTGTGGCAAATTGCAGGATACCACCATGCAGAGGCTACAGCCAGTGGTATACTCTGCAATTACCCAGTCCAGTGAACAGGCCTGGAACTTGGGGATGGTTTAACAGAGGACAGCCAGTGCAGCATGCAATGTCTGTCCTCTCCAGGGGAAACAAGCATTGATGGGAGAGGCTGGATAGCACAGGGAGGCAGAAAAACATTTCATTCATGAAGGAAGAAAACTTGGGTCTTGCATGCCTCTGAAATTTTCCTGTTTCATGGAGACTTCTGTTCTATCTGTATGCAGAAGAAACCTTTCTTGCTGTCATGAGTTGTCTAATCTCTCATCACAGTCCATTTTAGAGCATTTTTCTTTCATAATGTGCTGGGATTTCTAGGAGATGTCTAATTCCATATCCAAGCTATGCCAAGCCTTAAAGAGGTTGTATTGAAAACAAAACAAAAACAAACAAACAAACAAACAAAAACCTAAGGTCTACAGAAAAAAATTTTAGACACAAAATCCCTAACGAAGCGCAGAGAAAACCACTATTGCAGACCACGGAAGATATCTGATTAATGACAGATATTTGGCATTAATTATTAGCAAGCTTGTCAAAGAGATATTAAATCACAGTCATGAACTCTGTTTTATTCTCCTTTGTTATGGTCCATGGAGCAGAGGGAAGGAGCATTATGGCAATGAGGGGACATGGAGAAGTCTATATACAGTATCATATGGATTTAATCAATGCTAAAAAGGTTGGAAAATATATGTATTTTTAATATTTTTTTTAAATGTTGGGAGAGGATGGGGAAACGTCTTATTTCTACTTGAAGATTTTATTCTAATAACATGTACCAATTTTCCTTGAGAAAGATGTAGATTCTCACAACTAGGATTCCTTCAATTTTGTTCTGCTTCCTGAATAACACAGGAAAAGATCTCAGTTCAAATCTCAGCTCTCCTGGGAAAGACTCAGAATATTCCTCTGAGTATCCAGAGGACATTTCATGTCCTGACAAAATGCTTCCACTACTTGGGAAATTTTTAAATGCTCATTAGACCATGTTAAGGAGAGTGTGAGAACAACCTGTTAGCTGCTCTCCAGGAAACCCTTGCAAGAAACTGAATTAATTGAGATAGATGGATAGATAGATGGATAGATAGATAGATAGATAGATAGATAGATAGATAGATAGATGGATAGATAGATAGATAGATAGATAGATAGATAGATAGATAGATAGATAGATAGATAGATAGATAGATAGATGCAATCCATCTCCTCTCTGCTGCGCTGTGCTGCTCTGAGGATGCAGGAAGGGATGATGCAGGCAGGAGTCCAGTCTCCACTTCTGAAAGCACAGGATCTGAGAGAAGAAGGCAAGGGGAAGAGAATAGCTACTTCATGCAAATTTTTTTTCTTTCTATCAAAGCATGTATGTGTCCAAAAACCTTCTGAAGAAGAGAGATAATGTTTTTGTTGGGAGCTAGAGCAGATCCTCAGAACTGAATGCATGGCAGAACTGGGATTTTTGCCCTGGGAAGGATTTCACAGCTGCAATTCTCCTTTGCATTCAGTTTCACAGCAGTGTGACACCAGCCACAATGGCCCTTTGTTAGCATAACAGATAAATGAGTCCTGTAGTGGCTTAGTTACTTAAAAGAATCAGAAATAAAAAAATAATATTAATGCTTGCTTTTGATTCACAGTATTTTTATATTTATTAGAAATTAGTTTACATCATGGTGCACAAAACTTAAGCCAGTAGACTCCTTTGGATTTCCTCCCACTCTTCCATTCCAAGAAAGAACAGGTGAATGACATATAATGTGATTTTTAAATTGGGAAATATCATTCCTTATCAATTTGGTTGCATTAAGGAACAGGTAATATGATAAGGTCAGAACAATATTTATTTGTAGCAGTTCACGACCTCTTCATTTATATATATACTTACAACTCATATTTCTTGCTTTCTCCACCTCTCACTCCCCAATAGCTTTATTTTTATTACAAGCTTTTATATTTACTATTAGTCATAAAACACTTTCAAGCAGATATTTAGGTGCTGTCACCTGTATCTGACCCTCTAAGTTCTATCTGTTCCGTTAAAAAATAGGCAGTGAGTGACTGAAAAGCAGAAGAAAAGTAATAACTTCTAAATCATCAAGTAGGTTATTGCTTTCCTTACTCATCCCTCCCCACCTCACCCCCACAACCTAAAAAAAAGAAATATCAAGACAGGCAAGGTTTTCAAATCACATATTCCTTCAGCAATAATAAGGTGGTTGATGCTTAAAGCCTCTCGCCTTAATCCCTAAATCCCTTGCATGCCATAGCAAATTGAAATTCAGTTTGGGCTGTCCAGCCTTGTAAAGACAAACCATCCTTCATCAAAGAGGTGTCTGTGTTGATAAATTGTTCCCTTCATACACATGACACTATCTCTAAAAGTGATTTGTGTACATTAGGACAGCAGAAAAAGATGAAACGGAAAACCCTTAAGTGTAAACTAAGATGAAGAATAATAAAGATTACTTCGAGCAGTCAAGTAGCTTTTTACAGAATCAAATTTTGGGAAGAATCATTCATTGTAGTCTCTGTAAAACACAAATCCTGCATATAGGCCCAGCAGACATGACTTACCATGGATGTAAAACCCACTGTGGAATTGCTCAGATGTGTTTGCAAAGCTGTTGTGGGGATGGAGTTCAGGAGGGCAAAATACTGAGCAAATGGAATGAATTCTTCTGTTGCCTGATTGAAAGCAAACATATTACAACATTAACAAGTACTTTGGTTCCTGCTGTTCTAGTGCAGCTAGGATGAAATCTTAAGATGTTGTTATGTTTTATCCAATGCACAAGATCATTTTTCTCCTAGGGAAGCACAACTCTGGCTGCTGCTGTTGCTGCTGTCTTCCAGATGGAATTTGCTTGTCCTGAGTAGCTATACCTCATTTCTTGCAGTGCTCCTAATATAACATACTTCGAGAAGGGTTTGTTCCTGCGCTAGATTTACACAGCAACTACTGCTTAGGACGTAAAATGCTGCTCCTGGTACTTCAGGTGTCTCTTTGTTTTCCTGATTAAGAAATCTAAACAAACAAAAGCTGAGGAAAATTGAATATGCAAAAAGTAGAGGGTTAAGTGAGGATTTTATCCAAACAAGATTCAATGGAATTGAAAGGTATGATAGTACGTGTTTTAATAGTAACATTCTGTATTGCAGTGATTAGCAGGTGAATATCTATTTTGTAGTAATTAAGACCAAAAGAAAGGCTTGTTGAAGAATTCACTCGGCAAGTTCTCATCCCCATATCATAAGGAGCAAAACAATATTTTTAACGTTCCTATGCAGAAAATACTCTTTTGTCTCCTGCCACAAAAATCCCTCAGACTTCAGGCTCTGTAATGAAGAATGGAGACAGATTATGGTGGAACAAATTTTTGCAGCTGTGTTTTGAACACTTCCCACAGCCTTCCCAGTGGTATTGTGTGCCATTCACAAGACTGGCCACTAGACAGAATTTGCCTACCCAAAATAGTTCTCTAAAGACCAGCAACAGCAAAAACACCAAAGAGAAATCCAAAGAAGAGATGATTCCAAACGTAAGCAAAAGTAGAAATATGTGGCAAGTCTATATGTATGTCCCTGAAGGTAATCAGATCAGACATAAGAATTATGCTGATCCCTACACGGATCCTTTGTCTCTCCTTAAGGCTGATAACTCGCATCTCAAAGAACCTTGACCAACAGAAGTGATTGACACTCTCCTCATTCAGACCTGATGTGCCTCAACCATTTTTCCATAATTCAATTTTGTATGCATGATCTGAGTTCTTCTACAATGAGTTTTTCAGAGAATTCATACAGCTTTGAACACCTGATTAATTACTTAACTAATCCTGTTTTTTTTCCACTTTGCAAATCAGAACCTCAAGTAAATTCCTCTATGAAGACTGCTGCATTCAGATGCTTATTTTAAGTATAATATGAGTGAAGATATAAGGCTAAAGTATAACTTATATTGTCTGCTTTCTTAATTTCCTATTGATATAAAAGCAGGGAAAATAAAACAAAGGGAGAATGGGGTGGTTGAGTGGTCCAAAACAGAGTAGAAATCAGAAAGGAAGAAGGGCCAGCCTAAATGTATGGATGCTTGGATGGGTGAGACTCAAAACTGCCCATGTTTCCACAGCCTTGTCACCTTTCCACTGTCTTCTGTATGTACATATATATGTGTATGTGCATATATCTGTAAATAATTAAATGACACAGTTCAGATATTTAATTTATGTCATGTCCCTGACACTCTTTATTCTAGTATTGGAATTTTTGCTAATGAAGAGTTTTCATACCTGCATCTTTCATATCTATTGTCCATGGAATCCAGAAAATTAGTATATTTTCTGTCATTTCTATACTCTCTTAAAATTTGTATATTTTGTTTAGAATCTAATTTTTATATTCAGACTGATATATTCAGTCCTTCCACAGGTTTTTAATGGAACTTCAGGATACCAATTAGTTAAAATGTTGTTCCTGTTGATAGAGGTTAATATTTCTTGTGACATGTATTAGCATCAGTCACTTTACCGTACCACAGAGAGAATTGTTAGACTGGATTCTCCATGCAGACTTGATTTGACCTGCGATGGTCTGCAGCCTGAAGATCTTGTAACTTACATAATCAAGAGAAATGGAATGTGGGAGAGCAGCATGGAAAGTGTCCCAGCTTACAAAGACATGTAGAGGGCCAGAGTGCAGGATTCACAGCACTACCAGGCTAAGCACAGCTAAGCCAGGTGCCTCACTGGTGCCTGCTCCTTTCAGGCAGCAGACAGAAAGGAAGCCCACAGAAGCCAGGTCAGCCTGCCTGAGATCTGAGTCTCTGCTATGAGTGTCTTCCCACGGACTAACAGGGAGCCAAAAACACCTGTGCTCCCAGACACAGAGGTTTCCTTGACGGGCAGGAGTCCTTTAAAGCCACGTGATTGGTGAAAGATGCTGATGGCTCCAAGGCTTCAGCACAGTCCTAAGTCTCATGGAAATAAAGTTGCTAGATGGCTTTACAAATCGGTTCCACGCTCCACCTTTCAACTGTTTCTGATTGCCATAATGTTTACAGCAAAAACGCTTTCCTGGTCTTCTTTTGCCCCTGAGCAGTCCCTCTCCCACTCCCCATCCTCTTGACCTTGTCAGACCTGCTTTAACTCCACTGGTCTCCTATCCCTGCTCACCTGGCCCAGGGGTTCATCTCCAGGATTGCTCAGGGACCGGGCAGAGAGCGCTCCAGGCTCCCTTGGAGCGGCGCCCATGGCAGCAGCTATCGGGAAACGCTGAATGCTGTGCAGACTCCGTGCTTCCCAGAGCCAAACACAGCACCTGAGCAACACCCACAGCCTTGTGTCAGGCCCGGGTACCAACAGCTCCTTCTCAGCCCCAGCAGCAGCCCTGCCAGCCCCGTGCTGTGCAAATGCTTCTGTGCTCGCAGGTAAAAAACCCTGCTGAGGTGTCATATTCACAGTCACCCCCTGCACAAACTGCCCCTACCTCCTCCCATATCTTGGAGTAGTAAAGCATTTGTTTAATCTCTTTGCTTTTCCCTGACTGCCAGTAATGAAATGCTGCTCTTTCTGAAATAATTTCCTGACTATTTGCTGAGATTCATCTCCGACATTTCATTAAATATGATCATTTAACTGTACAAGTACAAATGTATTTTTAATTTAGCTTACTGCAGATATTATAGATGTGGGGAAATGAACTTGCATTGCTCTAGGACAAATATATCATTCACATATGAATGCCACAAAAGAACAAATTATTAAAAATTACTGAAACTTCCACAAAGATTTATACTTAACATTTCCATTTTCAATCTCAGTGCCAGGGAAACATATAGCTTGTCAGTATATCACACATGATGTTATGAAGAATGTTTGGAAGATTTCCCTGGGAATCTTTATCAACATTTCCATCTTAGATTACATGTCAAGGAGCAAAATCTGCTTTCAGGGAGAAAGGTGAATTCAGCTGGGGTTTGCTTGGGAAAACTTGGTTTATCAAATAGGCTTTCATTAAAGAATTTCATGACCACACATAAAAAGAGATATCACCTTAATGAAGATAAACCCAAAAGAATAGAGACACATTAAATATTGGTTAATTTATTCAATGCGTCTTCCATCCATAATGTTATGTCAACTATATGTTTGTAAACCAGCAGTCAAGTTTAGAAAAGAGAAAAAAGATTAAAAATTAACCTCCAAACTGGTCCCAAAGAGAGAATATTTGGACCTCATTTTGTGTTTCAGATATTTTTGAATTTCAAGAGAATCTGGAAGGAAACTGTTTTAGATTAGATTGCTTCGATTTTTTTTTTTCACATTTCAGGATGAAATACTGTTGTTTATACTGTGTGTCTTAATACTAAAAGTTATATATATTAGAACTCTCATATTAGCAAAATTTCCAAACCTCCAGTTTTGAGCAATGAAGGGTATATTGTTCTAATCTCTACATAAAGAGCAGAAAAAGAAGGCAGGCACTGCTCCTGTATATAACAGTTTGCCTTTTAGAAGATGTATTACTTAGAAATAGGTTGATAAATAGCAGCAGTTTACTCAGCGCCTCAAAGTAGTGCAGTGAAATTTTAACAATGTACTTCAGTGTGTCCTGACCTTGATGACAGGACTTCCAACATATTTGAATCTTGGGCCATCATTTCTGTACAGTATGGGGAGCTCTGGATTATGATCCTTTTGTTTCTATATGAGAGGAACAATACCAATAACACAGTAGGAGAATCATATGCTGGAATTTATATTTTATCATGTTCTCTTTCCATGAAATGTAACATTTTCTTAACTGTATTCCATTAATTTCTCTCTTTTCTTTTTCCTGTACCTATTTTATAAATTTATTAGCATTTTGAACATAAATTCTCTACTTTTGCAAAAAACAACATTACAACACAAACACTTCTGATGTCTTCTCAAAGCCTGAAACATTGACTTGCAGGATGGTGGCCACTCTGTGACTCAAAGCTTCCAGATCACCTCTTCACAAACTGAAAGCCATCATTTCATTGAAAAGCTGCTCTCATTGGCTTACAACTCTGTGTGACAGATGTCTCTGAAATTAATTTTGAAAAATTAGTTCAAGAAGAGCCTCTCAAATTGGTTTTGTAAGTAGACCAGAACCATATGCCTTTTTCCCTGTTAATTTTATAGTCAGATCACAATGAAGTGAGTTTAGGATGCAACACATAATGTCTGTTTAATTTTGGTGCATGTTTGTGAGGAGATTGGAGGTGAAAGTTGGTCTGAAATCATGTCAGTCTGGTTCAGCACATTTGAAATTCATTTACTCAGTTCTTCACAGCTTCCCAGTGGACACTTAGGCATGTCCCACAGCAGGGCACATTGCCGACTTCTGTGTGGGAGAAGACAACATTTTATTTGCTGAGAGATTACATTGTTTCAGTACTAAGGAAAGGCGGCCGAGCTGAGAAACAGGTCTTCAGAATGCTCAGAAGCCACATGAGGAGACGCAGGGGCCTTGGATTTTGAGAGCTAGCAAGTTGCAAACAGTTCTCACTGACTGGTCTTGCGTTGCTCAGGCTCCTCATGAAACCTTCATCTCCTGCTTTCTAGTCCTGTGTGCTGGGTGATGGGATGGGATGATGAGCTTGCTTGTGAATGGGGCCAGAGACCAGGAGTGAAATTCCTACCTCCACTCCTTAACTGCTGAATGAGCTGAGAAAATCCCTTCACCTAGTTTCAGCCCTTGTCACATCACCTGAATTTTTCTAGAATATACTTTACAATTTCAAATGCGGCAAACAGGCTCTTGAAGCATCATCCTCCCTATCTTCTGATGAAGAACACATTGCAATAAAAGTACAAGAAAACTTTGCCAAATGTCTCACTTGCTCAGCTGTGGTCACACTAGAAAAAATATGCCTGAGAACAAAACTATCAGCATGCACAAGACAAAAAAAAAAGGCATTGTCCATAACAACATAATTGCTGAGTCATTTCAGCAGCTTTTCCCTCAGTTTTTCTGGATTATTTATACTCTGTGCATCTGTAGTCTGACTCCTGTTTTGGTTGTTCAAATACATTTAGAAGTCCGGCCTTGGGTGTTTACAAAGAAAACTCCTATTGAGTTCAGTCACGACTTAACTGGAAAAACACAAGAGGAGAAACTTGGTAAGCAACTTAGGATTCAGCTCAATGTCATTTTAATACATTTTTTCCCTGAGAAACAATCACTCATAAAACTGGTGTCTTGCTGGAGTGCCCTCCCAACCTTTACCCGATAGGGAAAGTAGATGTCTTACCCAATATTACGAAGAGGTGCTTGAAGGGTCCTGCCATGGATTTCATTGACTGTACAAGAAGACGCACATCAGCTGGAACAAGGAGCACAGCTGCACAACTGATCACACTCCTCTTGTCTGAGAGGTCAAATACTAATAATATTGACATGATAGAAATTAGAGGTAGTGGCTAATGAAGACAGGATCCTTACTCTTCTGGGGGATATTTGCTGGGGTCACTAGTTCTGTGTGTAGCCAAGGAGCAAATATGTAAGCCAAAATTAGTAAATATTCATATCACACCAGTGGATGGTTCTGGCCAGCAACAGGAACATGTTTTTCACTTTGAAAAAAATAACTGAATAAGGGGAAACCAGAATAATCATGCTGTGATAAATTAGATTTGTGATTAGAAAGACTGTAATTCCTGGGTAGTGGAAATAGCAGATGCTTGAGGAAATGCCAAGTTAAGGGAGTTAAGTATGAAATCTCATTGAATTTCAACTGCCATGTTAGTTATCTAATTGTACTGCAATAAGAAAGCTGCTTTAAAGGCCCTACAGCATTTTATTTTTTTTTACACCAGTAACTTTTGACAAAGTTTACTTGGGATTTTTTTTCCCTTTTATCCCCAAGGACCTTCTTTTCTGAGCAGTGAAGGAGAAGCCCTCTGCCTCAGTTTTGCCATGGTCTCTGCGACTTGTTAGTGTTACACTTTATTTTCCAGTGCCAGCTTATTTCAAACAACAACATATATTCCTCAGTATTCGAATCTATTCCAGGATACATGGAATAGAAAAAAGCAGAGGCAGGTTTTAAAGTTTGGATTTTTTTCCTTAGGATGGAGCTAGTGGAAGAATTGTCTTGATATTTGACCAAGCAAATTATGCCGGCTAGTAGGTGCTTTAATTTGTATGCCTGAGGCTTAAACAATGCCACATCCACTTAGGGACCTGAGCATTACTGCTCTGCTCCTGTTACAGTTTGTGATATCCGATCGTGTTACTGTGGATGTGTGTCTGCAAGTCCTACTGGCTACATGTGAGCTTATGGGTGTATTTTTAGCACGGGGATGGGAGTTGAAAAATTAATCTAAAGATTATGGCGAAGCAGTGATTTTTGTAATTTAAATAAAATGATCCATTGGTACATGCTTTTGGACCAAATGAACAAAGATGTCACAAGTAATCAAAAGTTTAGGGTCTGGAATTCCTACTAATCCGAAGTGATCTTGAATGCAGGATGTCAAAAGCTTTAAAATTGATAAGAGAACAGTCCTAGATCAGCGTGACATAGCAAACAACCAGTTGAAGTGCTGAGCTAAATAAGCTGCACTAACATGTTGGAGACATTATTTATTTATTTTAAAATAAATTAATATCTATAGCTTTTTCCATCAGGATATGTCCCTTAAAATGTCTCCTATAATTTGTTTTATGGATTTGAAACATGTGAGCATATTTTAATGAGATACAGGTAATCTAATTGCATGTTTGTTTCAAGCACATCATGCATGTTCCAAATGTTCTGGTTATCATTATCCTCTGCAGCATCACAGGAGCACGTAAGTCACTCCCAGTGCTCAGTCATCTTCTGCAGAAAGTTATCACCACAAACTCTCTTATCTACTGAGGATAACGCTAACTGTATTTTCTCATCTGCAATTAGTGCCCTGCTCCAGTGCTGTCACTGTTATTACTATGTGACTGTAGATTTGTAGAACTGGGAAAAGAGCACCAAATTCATGAAGGTCAGGTATTTTCATTTTCCTCTCCCTATGTAAACATGTTTGTTATCTACTTGAAAACAAGTACTGAATTAAATCTAATATGGAGCTATTGCCAACAGGTGTCATGGTATTTTATGTTATCAAAGCAGGACAATAGCAATCATAAATATTTCCATAAGGCTGCCTCTACAGAAGTGAGGAAATCTTTAGACAGATAAAATACAGAACTGAATGCAGGAGATCTGAGTTCCATTAGTACCTCTGCTGTGGATATCTTCTGTCACCATATGTGACTGAGTCACTGTTTGAATGTGTATTTGTCCTTCTGTAAAACAAGAATATTGTCATTTGCAGATGTAGGAATTTTCAGTCATCCATTTTGGAAGAGCTCTCTGTCTGGGATGCTGTGAAACTTCATGCACTGAGATATTTTAAGCCTCCTGGCATTTAAAAATGTGCAGGTGAGGCTCCTGTGGAAACTTGATTTAAATTTATGTCTAGCTAAGCTTTTTAGATGCAGCACCGGTTTTCTACTCAGAGGCCACGGGTTTGTCTATGCTTCACACTGACTCTTAATAATGGTTGCAGTTAAAACAGTGACAACAGTATAATAACAATCTTGGTAATAGTGAAGCTTACTCTGTACTGACAGGTAAAATACTGTCAAGTTCAGATAATTAAACTCCACTGCCTTTTTCAGTCACTGAATGAACTATCACACAGACAAGGCTTCCATAATTTAGTTATAAATTATCCATTAGTCCATATGAGCATCATTTCAAAAGCAGAAGCCTAATGATGATGGTAGGAATGGTAACAGCAACAAGACAGTTAAAAGAAGAAGGACTTGCTTGCCAGGAAGAAATATGAGTGCCTATTTCAACAATATATGCCAAAAAAAAAGCCTGTATTTTAATTAGCTATGCCTGAAGTGGAAATGCAGAATTCTCTTTCCCCAACCATCCAACCTACCATGGAGTTAAAGCCAAAAATATCTATAAAAATACTGTCTACTGCTTGGCCCTGGTTTTGTCACCAAGGCCTTCATCTCCTGACTGTGAGAACTGCACACACACTAGATCACACCTGAGCTTTGGGCAACCCAGGCAAGGAGGAGAGGGCAGACTCTATCAGAATTTGAACACTCTGCCTTGCCACAAGCCTTTGTCCTATGTGGATGGTAAACAGTCTTAAATGCAACCTATAAGATCATAAAGTAAGGGAGTCCCAACTCTGGTAAAATTATATCAATAATTTCATTAAGAAATTGGTGAGAAGAAATGCCGGATACTAAGCACCGCTCTAGGTTAAACATTAGCAAGGAATATTCTATCTATCACCTCAGGTGCAAAAATAAATTCATTAGAGAGAACTCCATTTTGTCTAGAAAAATGGCTCTTACATTTGCCACAGAACCAACTGAGCTGCAAAGAAAGTAATGACCAGCTAAAAAGAAAATTTTAAGCCATCATCAAAGATCTGAATCTTCAGTGGTTTTGCATGCCCCTCCTCATTTTAGAAGGCTCTGAAATAAAGTTCTGAGCAAAATCACCTTATTTTTGTGAACAGCCTCTGGTAAAACAACCAAGAAAATACTTGGAAACCTATATAACATTGTATAGCAAGTGCCCTTCAGGTCCTGCATAAAAAGTCAACAGGTCAATTGTAATGACAGAGTCATTTTTAAGGGGCAGGTTTTTGGTGTATTCACTTTGGTACAATTTTCTTCTTGTCATTTTTTAAAAAAGCCTATTACCCACTATTTTCAGTCTTTTATTTATTTTTAGCTTTTCAGTCTTTTATTTATACAGTGATACAAGCAAATACTTTCTGCATATCTCCTGCTCTTGCATAAGACATGAGCAGCTCTTTTGGTTATGCCTTTCTTGAAATAAAAAAGCAAATTGTAAAGTATTATTTCAAGAAATCACGCAGTCTCATCCACTGCTGCAGTATCTTTATTGTGTTCACCTAGCTCCATATTTCCAACAGAAATCTTGTTAAAATGGAAGCTGGAATGATATATTAATTCCACTAACAAGTAACTGTGTTTAACTAAAAATACAGCCTGACCTAAATTTGCTAAACTGCTCCTGGAGTAGCAGATAAGTGAGCTACAAGAATGGGGCTCAGAAGACAATTCTACCCCAGTGTTTTTTGCACTCTATCTTGGTGACTTCAGGCAAGCCACATAAGCCCTTTTCCCTCTTTCTTAGCATCTTCACACTGTTAATTCAAATTGATGTTTAGCTTCATCACCAAGATGATGTATTAGAACCTATGAGCATTGCCTCTCAAGAGAGCCTTCCTGTTGTAAAACAACATTGTGACACAATGGGAAATCTGTCTATTTGCATCTTATGGATTCTAATTTTACTGTGAAATTACTCTATCATCAATATATCAGTGTAAGTGGGATCTACCATACACTATCTGTGCTGTATCATGCATTGATCTGCCTTCAAAAATATGGCATTTTGAAAATCAGCCCTATCTCCTATGGAAATGCACACTAGGAGTAACAATAACTGGTTGAAATGAGAGCATAATCCATCCAATTTTTCTGTGAGAGGAAAATTATAGACTACAAAACTTAATGTAGGAAACACAAGTATTGGGTGCGAAACTCATGCAGCAAGGCTGGAAGCCCATGCCAAGTGAGAAGATGAGAGGAATAAACCCTTGTGATAGGGAAAGACTTTCAAAATCAGGTAGCAACTAGTGCAGAGCAAGTTTACTCAGAACAGAGAGATTAAGATAGAGACTTAACAGTCCCAAAAATGCTGTGTTGAAAAAGGGATTCAGGACTGGCCTGACCCAAAAAATCTTTTGGAATTTATGAAAAAATCAAGGCATGAAATCTGTATAGAGTTTATTGCCGTAGCCAGATTTGAATTTTTCATTTATATAGGGACAGAAGAACTGGGTTTAAGATTTTGTCCAAATTGTCTCTGTGTGTCATGTCATTTCCTAGTTCTTCTTTGAAGGGTTAAATTATAAATGCAGAGTGCCTGCTGTGTACTCACTCCATGGAAGACTGTAATTAATTTATTGGTCAAATAACAGCTGTCTGAAAGACCTGAAGTGCTCAGAGCCCAGGTCTCAACTTTTGTGGTAAGGAATAGCAGAGCTCCATGCTGGAAATATGATGTGAATGCAGAAGGAAATATTTAGAACATAATAGACCAGCCTAAAACACGAAGCCTAAACTACCAATATTCACTTATCTAGCTACAACTTTGGAGGGTTTTGCACGTATAAATAGTCAACTGAGAAAATTTAAAGAGGAAACTTACAGAGGAAGTAAATGTGTGCTGTAAAAATCTTGAGCTGCATATTGCAATATTGATAAAGTTCCTCGCTGCACTTGGTTATATTGTTCTTTTTTCTTTTCCTACGTCTTGTTCTATCCAAAGCACCTTAAGTAAAGCAAAGAGGGAAATTTTTTTCTGTCCAACATAAAGAAAAAATTATTTTAAAAAAAGAAAAATTATTTCCTTGGTATAAATACCAGACCAAAACTTTATTATTCTCCTAGTTTTATCTTAGGCTTCCTACACAGATATCGCGCACTTGATACTCACACGGGTTTAAAAGCTTAATTTAACAGCAAGGCAAATAACAGGAGCAGAATTCATAGACCTGGATTGGCTACAGCTACACTATTACAGGTGGATTGGGGAATAAAAACCCAGCAGAGGCAAAGGAACCCACTTCCCATTACCATGGGAACAGACTATTCCTATGCAATTAGTATTATATACAGCTTAGATCAAGGTAAGAATTCCTGAGACTGGTTTCTGGCCAAGGGGAAACATTTCCTTGCATTTACTTCCCACACTAAATGTAAGTTCTGCTCTCATCACATCAGACATTCTGCCCTCTGGAGCACAGAGTGCTGCAGGTCCTATCTAGATATGTGCACATACATGACTGCTTTTCTGTTGAATTAGCCTGGCTACATTATACAGAGTTTATGCAAGCTTTATTTCTTGTGAATGTGGTATTAGGCTGAGGGACATCAGCTGCTGGTTTAAAGCAGAAGGTTGAATGAAGCAGACAGACAGTATGTAATTTGGCAGAAACCCCAGCAGTACAAAATTAATACATCCAAATACTTTTACCTTATTTAAATCGCTGGAGTGAGATTATCGCAGCTCAGTGCTTTAAATCCTATAGCCAAAAAGTTTTTGATGTGGAATTAGTGCCCTATTGTTAGATTTACTATGGCCACAAATTTATTCAGCTAATATCTTTTCTTCTCTGGGCTCCTGGCTCAGTGTAGAGCTGGAGGGAGACCATCACCTCAGCACATCTACATACATTGAAGTGTCTACTCTAAGGCAAACAGTGATT
>VXBU01017980.1:1276507-1308948 GCA_013400315.1 Bombycilla garrulus | reverse complement strand
AAAGAGCCTTTCGTTTGTCTCAGCTTATCATAGGGTTTTGCTGAATCTCAGGTGTTGCCTGCCAATATTTCTGCTAATGTCTAAAGAAGGGGAGAAGTTGTGTGTGTAATAATAAAGCAGTGATTTTGTGCTGTTAATTGACTTGAGCATTGTTTTCTGTAAGTGCAACCTATTCCCACAAAAGCTTTAGTCCCCTGCTTCTCAGCAGTGATGAACACAGGTGGGATACCTGACTAGGTTAAAAGCTAATCCCTTAAAACATTTGAAACTGACCTCAGTAAGCCCATGCACTTGTCTCTAACACTAAAGCTCTCCAAAGTGTTCCAAAAGCACTTCTAGAAAACTAAGCTTTCCACCAGGCTTGGCAAAAGTTCATAGGGAGGTTGCTAGTGATCTGTTTTTTAAAATCTTTCCTCCAGATGGCTAAAGTATAGCCACTCTCCCAAGAGTGATTAAGCTGTAGATGAAACCCCTCTATTTTTTATCATAAATTCATTGTAAAGCAGATTATTTTAGTCTTGTACAACACCAGGTGTATTGCCTGTGATTAAATTAGCAGGTGATAACAACAATAATTATTCAGAGGCACGGAGAGGAGTCAGTTCCTACCAGAGAAAAGTCAGGAAAGTAGGGGGAAAAGAAGCTGATAATATTTGGATTTGTTAAATCCATTCATATTTACTGGATGCAAAAAGATGCAGCCCTGTATTATACCCAGTTAGCAAGTCAGATGGAGACAGACTGCCAGATGCAATCAGCTGCAGGGGAATCAGACCCAACCCAATCAGACAACCTGACTTTTCTTTTTCTTTGCCTTCTCCTCAACATTAGCCTAACTTTTCAGAGTCACTGTTATCTGCCATCTTCCCCAGCCCAATGTGGGCAAAATTTCAATTAGTCATAGCTTTATCAAAAATTAATTTAAGAGCAGAACCATATCATTATATCAGTCTAGTAATAAACATACAGGACTAGGAAAATTGTTTCATTTAAGAGGTATAAACCTTATTTCCTCAGGGAATTTTATTTGTATAAGTCATCTTTTATTGAACTTAATAGCTATCTCACAGGAGGTGAACTGCCAGCGTGAGGTGCAAATCATGAAGGAGTACAGAATATTTAAGGAAAATATTTGAACAAATATGGAATTACTGTTTGGTTGCTAGTTTATATGGATAAGTGAATCTTGTAGAGTTCACAATTTTGAAAAATCTACCTTTCCATGTACACTTAACCCTTTCTCGGACTTCACCAGTCTCTGCTGTTCTGCTGAGTTTCACAGGTAGTGTCTATACTGTGAAGTCTTTCACAAACAAGAGAAGTATGTCCACCTCTACAGTTTACAACTTGAGGGTAGTCAAACAGGGAAAAACAGAATTCTCCAGTTTTTAAGCCCTATTAAGGCTCTGGTTCTGCAGTGTACTCACCCACATGGAGAATCACTGAATCCAGTATGTTCTCTACAGATATCAGCACATGCTCTGAAACCATTTTTAACAAGAGGAAAAGTTGCAGCAGAACTGGCAATGCACCGATTACAACCCGTCAGCTACATAGCAGAGAAAAAAAATTGTTGATTGAAACCCATTTTGCAACAATACAATTAAACTCATTTCTTAGATTGAAGAAAATATATATTCAAGCCTTTAAAGTTTTGAATTACTTGTTTTGCATGCCACACTGAGTTCATGATCATGCATTTCCTAGTCATAAATTATAAGAATATTTTAGTAAAAATGTAGCAACAATCTCTTTTTCCCTGACTCAGACTAAAGAAATGGCAAAAGAGTTGGTGCAAATGGTCAACAGGAGACTGAGTCAATGACAGAGTTTTGGAGTGGTTCTGGTTTCAGCCAGATTATTCAGCTTTGTCTTCTAAGCTAAGTATGAAATGACTCCACCTTATTTAACAGCAAATATGTGGATATAACCAAACCAAACCAATCCAAAACAGGGTTCCAGTCCTCATTTGTAATTAGAACACATAGGTTAGTGTTAAAAGTCTGATTAAATAAAAAATTTAATGATTTGCATCTACTGAATTGCTGTAAGATTTATAAAGCTTTGTTATTGTGTCCTACATTGCAATAATAGACAGATTAGAACTGAAGACAGGAATTTTCCAATTAAGATAAGCAATTGGTAACCTTAAAGGAAAGGTAAAATGATTGATCCCCTGCATCACCTCCTTACTGGCAATAAAGAAGAGTGAACAGGAAGAGATAATTATTCTTTTCTGAACTACCAAAGAAACAGATTATGTGCAGCAGTTGCACTGGGTGGCTCTGGCAACCACCTTCACTAATGAGAAAAAATATATATACCTTTCAGATTTTGGCAGGGTACACCAGCCTTAGGGTATATTGTAAAGCCTAATCAGCCAGTCTGACAGGGAGCTGAGATGTTAAATCAGCTAAGAAGGATACTTATTAAGTATAATCTTAGTAATACATTTTCTTACTTCATCTATTTGTAATTTTATTCTATTATTTCTAATTTGCATTATTTCCTAGCTAACTGTAGGTTTTTATCCTTAAACCTTTTCAAAGGATTTAAGGATCTAACAAACTACAAAGCATGCCAGTTCTTTATCCCTTAGGTCAGACAGCTGAAATGCTCTTTGTTGTGCTCTATACCTCAATACCTTTATCCATGTTTTCCAAAGAGTATCAGTGCTAAATTTCCAATTTTGCTTAGCTGAGAAAAGAGAGTTTTAAAAGCAAGTGAAAGAAACTTTACCAGTGGCCTCTGTATGGTAAATGTTTCCTGATTCTCGCAAAGAATTTTGGAAACTGTCTGAACTTCAGGGTCCTTATACCATCATAGGACACAGTATATGTTATAATTTCAGTAGTATGTAGCTACTTCCTGAAAAAACAATTACAAAGAATTTAGTGGTTAATAATCTATTGTTTACTGATTGTTTTGAACAGTTTTAAAAGCAATACTGAAATTACTGTACTAATGTAACAAAGTTGCTGCTGGGATTTTTTGTGATCAGAGGGCACTTTATTCCACCACTGTTAGCAACAGCTGCAAGATAACCTAACCACAGTTGGGATCAGTGTAAGAACCTCTGCTGACAGGGCCTGCATGAAATTATGTCCTTTAGCCTCCCTCACACACCTCCATGCAGGACACTTGTATCAGTGTGCTGCAGAATGGCACCAGGCGGATCTTCCTCCATTCATCTGTCTGAAGCTGCACCAATGTGACATCTCAGCCTCCTGAAACATATATCTCTATGCCTTTAGTCTCTTTCTTTGTTAATGCTGATAAAATATCTTTCTTCTATGTGCATTGGAACAAAAAATGAAAAAGAGGGGAGAATGTGGCAGTTTGAAGGTGCGACAGAGTTGGATACTTTTGTCCTTGTGGGGAAGGCCAAGTGCAGAGATGTGCTTCTCCTTGATTTCCAGCAGATCTCAAGCAAAGCTTAAGATGAAAATCTAGAGTGAGAATGAGTAGCAGTATACAGGGGCCAGGACACTTCTATCACCAGGTTCAAGGGTTATGTCTCTTCAATATCCTAATTCCAGCCAGATGAAAATAAATCACATAATTTGTTTACATTAATTTGAGCAACACATTTTTTAATCTGTGTTTTTTAATCTTGATAAGCACTTTACTACAAAATACCTATACTAGGTTGCATTTGCCGTAGAAAATGTTGTAAAGGATGTACCCAGAGAACTGGACTTACTAAGGCTGAGTTCTCTCCTCTGTTAGCTCCCTACTAGCAGCCTTCTCTGGTTTGTACTAAACAAGAACCAGAGAATGGGTGACTTTAGAGACCCTCAAGTGGCTTTTGCTACTTAACTCGTTGGCAGAAAGTCACAGTACATATCAGCAGGAGCACAGGCAGTAAGACAAAAGGGAAGAATGCGTGCATCAGATGATTGGAGAGGCCCATCAAGGAGAGAAGCGAAAGAGAAATAATTGCTAGGAAGTTTTCTTAGTGCATTTCCAACTTAGACGCATGCATGGAGCTACCAAAGACGGAGATGACAACCAATAATAATGCTTTGCTAGAGAGGCAGGTCTAGGTCAGGCTGTGTTCATGCTGGTCAGATCTGATTGACTGTGACAAACAGTGCTGAGTAATTGCTCTAATCACTCCGGTAGGCATTGTACCTTGGCCCAACAAAAGGGTGATGCAATAGCGGCTTCAGAAGCCTGCTGGCCCTTCAACCTGACATCTCTGACAGCAGCGCATTTGTTTTAATGGGAGGGTTATTTGGAGTTGCTGCTGTTCAACAGGGGGAAAGCCCAATGAGTATTCCTAAGTTGGCCAGAGATAAGGGCCTCATTAAAGTGCTCAGGAGTACTTATTTGCAGGTTGACTTGCTGTGATGGTCAGTTGGTAGAAAGCTATAACAACAAGAAACACAAAAACATGTCATAGAGCATCGGCTGCAGGTTTGTGTTTCGCAAAAGCAGCAAACAATTAGGGTGGTGTGTCGTCAAAACTTTCACATCAACAAAGCAATACATTTGCTTTAAATGAGACAAAGTCAAATCTACTTAAAGGAAACCAGGACTGGGACATTCTTCTGTAGTGCAAGACACTTCAGGACACCAGACTGTTTGAGAAGAGTATTGGCTGAAAGACCCCATGAGGAATTTCTAGTTCCTTCCTGTAATTCCTGCTTTTATCCTCCTTCATGTCAAATAAGTCTCTGCTTATAGCAACAAAGTTTTGTGAAATCTGGTCTCCCTTGCAAAGCACATGAAGCAGCCTGAGATATCTTCATCTTCCTTGTTACAGGATGTCTTAAGAATGACTGCTGTACAGAAAGAAGCAGTCTCTGTTTGCCTGATTATGAAGGAATGCCATATTTCTTAAACTCTTTGGCCATTCCACTCTCCTAACCATTTGCTGCCTCTGGAAGCCAAGCATATTCAAGGCTCTCTTGTTCGGAGCAAGTCTGAGCACCCGAGATGAACTTGAGTATCTGGTTTGCTGACTGCCACAAGAGCATCTGCCTCACAAACAGCATGCACTACATGATTTTGTTGCCCACTCTCACAGTATCAAAAACAAACACTGCTTGCTGGGATGCACTCCCAAGTATCTCATCTGTAAGTACTAAGTGAATTGTCATTGAAATATACATCATGGCCTTCTATTACGAGAGCTAAAATGTTTAACACATGGGTGAGTCCCCTCTGGGGGACTAACACTTGGCAGAGCTGGCCTCCCTTAATAACATGTTGTTCTCCAATGGAATGACTACAATAGATAATACTAAGTGGATGTAAGTGAAAGGCATGCTGGTAAATACTTTGTTTATTTTTACTTACTTCTGTGTGTGTGTGTGCACACATGCAGCAGCTTGTGTCTGTAGGGAGTTCAGGCTGCTTGACCTTCAGAAAATAGCAAAATTCAGCAGCACAGTTGTTTGCATTGCCTTAAGCATTAATTCCCCTGTAAGGGAGGAATTTCAGAGCTGACCCTTAGGGCAAGTTTATAGTTTATATCACCTAGCTGCTGCCAGGCAGTGGGAGCTATGATTCAGCTTTATATTTAAAATGCATTTTTATCTTAATTATTTGCTATTAACTTAGGTTGTCAGCATTTTACCGGAGTGTGTGCATGTGGATGTGCATGTGATAGTGTGTGTGTGAGAGGAAAGAGGAAGACTTGGATTGTGACTGAGCATCAGCCCATTTAAAGAGGATTGTGGCTTCCTCCTTGGTGACCAGTGCACAGGAAAGCCATGGTGTGCTTGGGAAGGTAGCCACATTTGCCTTCTCCTAGAAGTTGTATCCAGGAAATTTGAACAGATTGGCCCACCCTGACTAGAGCTATAAATGATGACCGGAAGTCTGGTGTATGACCTGCAGGATCGTTTTAGTAATATCACAGCAAAGGCAGCACTTGAATGTCACACATATAAAGGGATGCAGTATTAGCCCATGCTTTCTTCAAGGTTGACATAAATATCTTAAATTAATCTTGAATTAAATATTGATCACCCAAAATATAGCCTATTGAGGTAGTGAAGTCTTAGCATGACTTGTAGTTGGAGTTCTTGGGCCTCTGGAGCCACTCCTGAGTCAACTTTTGAAACATTTCTATCTAAGTATCCAGCTCCACTTCATTTTATTCAAGGGTTACACGAGGGAAGGTTTGGAATATTGGAAAATTCCAAAAACTATGTAGCTGCTGTCATTCATTGATGTAAAAGGTAATTTATTTTGACTTACTGGGTCTATTTTTTTCTTCTTGTCATACCAGTATTAATAAGTTGACTTCATTAAAGGTAGTCAGTTATATCCACAATTGATGCCCACAGATACAGCTCCAGTGACTTTGATGCAAAGTTGTGGATTTGGCCTATGTTCTCAGTGGACCAATTCCAGATACATATGAAGGTTAGAATCTAACCCAACAGGTATCCAGAATGGTTACAGTTTTAATTGTGGGAATTACTTGTGTAGGGACATTACACTGAAATTTGATTATAGCTGCTTCGACAAGTGTAACACTCTGTAGGAAAATCAATCCTGTTTCTGTAATGAAGAAAAACAAGTCATTTTCAAAAGGAAATATGATTATACATTCACAGCTTAGGTTGAAGAAACAGAAGGCAGCTTAATACAGTGCAGGCTTGCTCAGAGGGAATATCCACTCGCTGAGGCCAGCATAACAAGATTGGATTCCAGTTTAATGTGGTTGTGACTCAAATCCCTTTGGAGAGTTTGTTTGACAATCTGACAAAGTTATCTCAAGAAAAATAGGTTAAAAAACATAAACTTGACTTCAGTAACTGCATTTCCTCTTCAGCATGTAGAGTATTTTGCCTGGAGGCCCCTCCAGCCTGAAGCCCCATAGGTAATACCACTTTGTGCCTTTACATAAACCAAAATGTTTTAGCAGGCATTTTGCTCCCAGAAAATGTTTGCCATGTGATCTTAATACAGGGAAATAAGGTCTTTCTGATCTCTCTATATGAAAAATAGAATATGAAGGAGATGAAGTGTAACTGTTGTTACTGCAAGGACATGGGCTCATTTCCAGTAATTTCTAACTACTGTTTTAGTTATATTTGAGTAGATGCCTAGTTCCCTCATGATGCATTTCAGAAATCCTAGTTTAAGGCTGAATCCTCACACTTAGTGTCAGAGCAGAATGTGCTAAGTAAAAGTGAATGCACAGCACTGCTCTGCTTCCACAGATGGGAAATGGAGGCCCAGAGAAATGTGCCATGTTGCCTTTGGGTCTAATTGCTTAGTCACTGGCAGAGTCGAGTCACTCCTACACTCTGTCTTCAGGCACAGTCACAGAGTAGCAATGGCAGTAATTGGAGCCTTCAAGATATTACAACCTCTAACTATTCATTACTGTCCTCAGTTGTCATTTACCATCTTTCAGCTGGTGGTTACCAACTCACAGTTGAGCCACCAGAACAGATTATGTAAATCTTAAAGATTCAAAGCCTAATCAGACAGGTCTTCTCAAGCCCTTCATCTCCTATGAGGAAAAACTGAGGGAGTTAAGTTGGTTCTGCCTGAAGGAAAGAAGGTTCCAGGGAGAGCTTATTCTGGACTTTCAGTAAATAAAGGGGGCCTATAAGAAACATGGAGACAGACTTTTCAGTAGAGCCTGTTCCAATAGGACAAGGACTAATGGTTTTAAATTAAGAGAGGGTCCATTTAGATTAGATAAAAGGAAGAACTCTTATGATGTGGTTGGTGAAGCCCTGGAATCATTTGCCCAGAGAGGTGGTGGGTGCCCCATCTCTGGAAATACTGAAGGCCAAGCTGGACAGGACTCTGAGCAACCTGATCTACTTGAAGAAGCTGCTGGTTGTTGGAGGGGCATTGCGCTGTATCACTTTTAATGGACCCTTCTAACCCAAACTAGTCTCTAATTCTACTGTCTTATCTCTGGTTTAGGTTGAGCTGGATGAACTGAAGTAACTGTGACATGGGATATTTTTGGAAGCACAAAATAACATGACCATGACAGCAAACTCTCCTGTCTCTAGGGCATCAGCTGAGGAATACAGAGAACACAAGCTTCATGAGGTCTCTGAAACCAGCTGAAGATGACCCCAGCACAATATTGCAGTGACCCAAGATGTTGATAAACAATGAGGACAGGTCACAGGACAGAGAGAGAGGATACATACTCATTTGAACAACTTTCACTCTGAATTCCTGCATGGCTCACTCAGATCATGAGTTGGGACCCTTCCAAAAAGCATTCTGAACTTCAGCATTGTCTTGCTGAAGCTGCAATCAATCTTGCCCAAACTGATTCAGATCTAAATGCTAGGAGTCAAGAACTGCCACCTCTCAGATAGTTCAAGTCCCTTTCTCCTCGGTGTTCAGCAAATATCACTGGTTGGGTGGGTATCTTCCTGAGAAACATCTACAAGCTGATGTTTGGGAACACTTCCTTTCTGAAGCTCTCCTCATGTTCTGAATCACCTCATATTTTAAGTATATGTAAATATAAGTATGAAAGTATTTTAAGTATAACCTGCTGTTGTGGTTATAGTTCTTCTCACAGATCCACATGCCTCAGGAAACAGGAACTTGACATTTCTTGGCCTTACTGTGCTCTGTTTAATCAACGATGAGAAAAAGTTGGGCAAAACAAGTAGTTGTGTCCTCTGTTCTCTGCTCATGCAGCCCAGCATGAAACACCATACTCTGAGCATCACATCTGCACTCTTCCATCACCAGCTCTTGTAGCAGAAAATGGGCTCTTCCAGGGGAAGAGCCAACAACAGATCCATGTTGCCACCTACTGCATCCTGGATTCGTGATGGCCTGACATGTTGTGACATTAAAACAGTGCCTTGCTTGTGACATGGTTACTTTATAGAATTTTTCCTGTAGTAACAGCCTCCTAAGCAGAAGCTAACTTTCCTAGCACAGTGCAACAGGCCATCATCCCAAACTGCACCGGAGAGATGAGAACGAATGGTGTAAGGGATAGGCTGCACTCTGGGCTATCTCAGGGTACCAGCTGACATAAGCACTATCTGATGTGCTGTGAATAATTCAGCAGGAGTGCATGTCTATCTGCACCAAATTTGTATGGCCAGGTGATCCAGTAATGCATAAATCCAATCTTTGCGATCATCTGACCACAGCCTGAACATTCAAGGCTTGGCTGTATCATTAATCTCACTGTGTGATTTTAGACAAGTAATTTTCCCTTCCCTGAAAATCACTTTTCCACAGCTGGAAAACGGGACATAAGAAGTTCCTGTAAACCCATATCTCTTGGGGGCTTACTGTCCCACTGCAGAATGTAAGTAAATGCTGCTTGGTTAGAATGAGTGTTTGCAAAAAAAAACAGTAATCATAAAATAAAAATAAAAAAACTATGAGAGAAGTCAGAATGGAGAACAGTTGTGTTTTAGAGCTTGGTTGAAGGATGTCTCCGAAAGTAATGGGCTTTATTTTGATCCACAAACAACTCTTAAAAAAATAAATTGTTTATCTATCCATCCAGTAGATGCAATTAGTCCAAAGGAGCGCTTTCTGAGGGCTGTACTTTGGAGCACAGAAATCAGCCTCAGCATTGTCAAATTCTAATACTGAAGGATTTTTTTCTGCTTCTGTAATTAGTTAGATTAAACTGAAATAATATTTGCAGTTTTATCCATCTGTTCCTTTTTCTGTTTTCAAATGGGTTTTTCTCTTTATTACCAGACTGAAACATTTCTGTGAAGAGTATTAGGTGATTTCACATAATGTTAAGCAGTGAACCATTATAAAGTTTAAAAAATAGATGTGTGGGAATAGTATGGTGAAATTCACCTTTGCTCAGTCAAATTATTTATTTTTAATTTTTTTAAACTGAGAGAAAATGGCATAATATGGATCAGAAGTCATTCTAAACCGTGTTTAGTAGCTGTTTCAAAATTGCATCTTTTAACCTTTCAAAATAAGTTATGCTAAAGTAGTGTGCAGTGTTGAAGAAAGTATTGCATTTACTCAGACTATTTTTCTCTCACTACCAATGTCTGCCACATGCTGCCACTGTTACTATTGCCCTTAGTGATTAATGGGTTTACCCATGTTTTGGAAAAAAAGCAGTTTTAACACTATGGGCTAGATTCAGTCGTGTACTGGAACACCTCGAATCTGTCTAAAGCCTGTTTTAAGCTCATATATCCTTTTTGATTTTTTCCTTTGTTCCCTTTTTGAAAAATGTATATCCCTGTTGCACAAAATGGGCACTGACTGTAAGTGAATTAGTCCCATTTTAACAAAGCTGTTAAAGTTTATGTTTAAGTATGTGAGTAATCAATAAGCTCAACTCCAGGGACATGAAATAAGAATGTGAATACAAAGTTCCCTGAATACATGCCTTCGCATGGCTGAGGAACAGGAAATCTTCTTCGTAAAGCTGATCCCAGAGCTGCTGAACAGTGGGGAAGTGCAAATTAAAGCAGCCACCCGTGTACTGAGCAATCTTCTCTCTAACAGAACCTCCTGAGTTTAGTTGTCGTGCTTTGCCCATCGCCATAGTACCTGAGCACATGTGGAAAGTTAAGGCAACAATTTTACACTAGATTCTAAGATTAAAAATGTTTACACTTAAGTTTTTAACCTTGGAAATTTACTTCCATTACTTCCTGGGCACAGAGGGAGCACATATTGCCTTACACACCCACCCAAAAGTTGATGATTTTAAAAAATGCCAGGCCTAGAGAATATGAAGGAAATGTATTGTTGAAATCAAGGTTAAATATATAATGCTCTTTTGCTTTGATCTTCTACTAAAAAGTAACAAATTAAGAACATTATCTTATGCCTACCACAGATTTAAAAATATTAAAAAAATGAGAAACTCCTATTACTCATAAGGAACTAATGTCTTTTACTATTGTGCAGGATTATTTCTTAATTAATATCACATTTACTAGCATTTTATCCAGCAAAGGTTTAAATGTCTCAAAGAAGATATTTTACAGTTTATATCATACTGTCAGCGCTGAGATAATGGTGTTACTGGTGCTGCATAAAAATCACTAAATAAGTATTAAAAGTAAGTAGAAATGTTCTTGCCATTTCCAATGAGAAACACTCTGTCATGTGTTCATCCATGTGTCTGAATTTGAGCTGGTATTTCAGATTGTGTATTTTAGTAAGTCCTTCAGATAAAATGGAGGGTAAGTCTCTGTCAAGGTACTAAGTGAAAAAAAAAATTACCACCACCACCTCAAAAAAACCCCTTTTTATTTCTGAATTATATTCAGGGCAGTTATATTCAAATAACAAACCTGACCCAATAGTCAGTCAAAACCCCTTCTGTGAAAGCTGTATGTACCAAAGATTTTTTATTATTTCTTTATTACAATGAAATTGTTTATCTTTTTTCTTCTGTTTGTTTTTTTTTCCCCTATACTTGTTTGCTTTAAAAATAATGATAAAATCCTGCACAGCTTAAGCCCCTGGGACATCTGCCAAGATATCAGTCATCTAGTGCAGCTTTCACACCATAATGTAAGTATTGTGGATGTTGAATTTTAAATAAAAACATCCTCTTTCTAAATGCTTTTTAGACACTAAAATTAAACAAAATGAAAAGATCAAAACAGTCAAGGCTAAAAACCCCTTCTCCCCTAAACACTTGACATTTTTTGCTCCTGACTCTTCCAATGGAATAATTTAAACACTTTTTTGGTTCTTACAGGCAGGCAGGCAAGACAGGACCTGAACAGTGAATATAAAATCCTTGCTTTCTTCTTACCTCCTTTTGGCAAATGCTTGTATCAGACAGTTTTTATATGCATAAAAAATAAATTTTAGAAAGCAAAAAATCTATTATTTTTACGGGTCATGATTAAGACTTCAATTAGTTGGCTTACTCAGTTAAT
The DNA here is from genome assembly GCA_013400315.1 of Bombycilla garrulus. Classification (NCBI taxonomy): domain Eukaryota; kingdom Metazoa; phylum Chordata; class Aves; order Passeriformes; family Bombycillidae; genus Bombycilla; species Bombycilla garrulus. The sequence goes on along the minus strand of VXBU01017980.1, from coordinate 1,297,099 downwards.
TCAACTTCTAGCTAACGTTTCATTTTTGAGCAAGAGATATTGACTCATTCACTGAAGTTCCTAACAAGCAGTTCTACTCTATTCTTTGAAAAAGAGGTTTTTCACTCTTCTTAAATCATATTTCTTTCTATTTTCAGGGGATTTTAGTGTTTGCCTATGCAAATAGATTATAGACACTGTTAATTTAGATGACACCTACATGCAAGTGCCAAATAATTCTCCCTTTTCCATCATCTGGTGAGGCACTTCAAAAGCACTGAGGCAAGGCAAATTTAAGTTGTGACATTGTAATAGGAATTCTTGTGAAGCACAAAATGCTCAATAAATGACAAAGGTATCTCTTGAGGAGCAGCTGAAAGCCATTTATATTCAGGCATTTCTACAGAATAAGAAAACCAGAATGAGACAAATTTAGTGTTGTTGTTTTTATTGATTAAACTTCATGTTAAATTTGAAGCAAGTGTATTCAATGGCAGTGTAGTCTCTGGAACCTACCAACTAACTTGAGGATAAACTCACAGTTATACAGATAATGTGTATTCAGCAGCTGTTAGCTGTGACACACACAGGGATACAGCATAAGAAAATTTGGAAGGGAAAATGCTGGAAAGAGGCTAACAATGTTGCATGACAGGACATGCAAAATACTATTCTATTAAATAAAATTAGTAATATGTGTGAGCTAGTGAAGGAATAGCTGACAATTGGGGAAAAGGGTTATAAATCTTCCTCCATCTGCTACATGCAAGGCTTTAAGAACACAGATTCATGTCAGAACACAGATAGGTATTGTATTATTATGTTTGTGTAGAAAAAGTCTTGCAGATGAAAGGAAGACTGCAAAACACAGCATTACCTACACACAGACATATGAGATGGGTTTCAGCAAAGTTGATCACCTCTTTATTAGGAGACTTACTTAAGTCTGACAACTTCTTTTTTTGAATTACGTAAGAATGTGGCCCTTTGCCCCTCAGTTGGGCAATTTGTGTTTCTTTCCATGAGTTAAGCTAGATCACACCCCAGCTTCATGTCCTGTATGCACAGCTGTGGATTACCTAGGCCTGGATGTGTCCCTACCATTAGAGGCACAAAAGCCTCTCTTACAGACAGACAAGGAGAGCTTGGGCAATCTAATTCCACCTGACCCTTCCCTTGGAGCACATGAAGGACATCTCTTATTTTGCTCCAGAGAGAGCCTCCAGCATTGGGAAGTAATTCTGATCTCTCCCTGTGGGTTCTTGCTCCTTACTTTCACTAGTAGAGTTCAAAAGTCGCTTCTCTGCAAACACAGTTTTTTTTTCCACTGTGAAGGTATGTACTACTATTCCAATGTCACACTGCTTTACAATGTTCATTATAGACATGTAGTGTAGTCTCATTTTTGTTGTCCTCTTGTGAGTGACCAGAGGGGAAAGGCAGGCAACCCTCTTGTTGTAGTTTGGCCCTCACCTCTTCAGTGATGGCAGCTCTGAGGACTGGTTCAAGCTCTGAGGAAGCAGAATATGCTTCCTCTATCAGAAGCTGAATGTGTACTTCTTCTGATACCTCTTAAAAAGGTAATTTGTAGTAACTGCTTCTAGAAAGGCTGTGTTATCTGTACAGGGCTCTTCTGAATTGAATTTGTCCGTGGCTTGAGCCATGAATTATGCTTTTCTGACTATTCTGTAGTTTAGTCTTCATCTCCTAATACATCACTCTTTTCTCTCTGAACTGATGGGGAGGATGGAAAGCCTTTCTTTACAGGCCTATGGAGTTCCTCGTATGGAAGAAAATCTCCTACAGATCCAGTGGTGGGCTTTGTGGTTCAGTTTAGGTTGGTGCAGGCTTGCCAAGCCTGAAATTCAGACTCACAGAAGGTATTTTTTATGTTTTCTCAGATCTCCTTTTCTCTTCCCTGCTCCACAGAATATTTTGTTACGTTAGAGCATCAGTCTCTGATATCTATATGCAATTCTTCCTGTACACTGTTTCATCCATCAGACCATAAGACATTTAAGTTAAGGATGAGTTCCTTTGCAGACTTAGTCCAATAAGTAAAGGACCTGAATTTCATGCAGACCAGATGTATGATAAATTCAAAAGTTAATATTACCTACTATTTCAGCTGCCTAGTCCAAATTTATTGTGTTTAATTGAAGAGTGATATATTCAGCTACCCAGTATAGGAGATCCCCTTTTCTTTCCCAAGCATCCATCAGTTCTCCCTCAAACAATATTATATTTATGGGGACTTTAGGTATTCACCTACAGCCACCACAGAGCAAGAGATAAATGGGGACAACTCCAAAAGGAAAGACAAACTGATATATTGTTAGAAAGACTGAATCAGTTTGCAGAGTTGACAATTATATTCATTAACTCAATCAGCCTTCCGTTAATAGTGTGGGTTTGATTGCCGTCTTGCCTACAGGTAAATCTCCATCAAAATTACAACCATCAGTTAGTCACCATTTTTAGAAACTATATGTGCTGGGAGAAAAAAAGGAAAAAAATAGAAAAATCTGTTGCCGTATCCTTTCTTCCAGCAGTAAAAAGCTGCTCCAAAAGCAACGGGAGGTGCGGAGCCACAGTGACCTCCGCCGGCGCTGCAGGGACCGTGCGGCACCGGCGCCCCGGCGGGGACCGCATCCGCAGCTCTGCCGTGCCGCGCCACCAGCGGGAGCGAACCTAGCGTTCTCCCGCCCTCTGCTACTGCTCTGGCTCCCCGAGAAAGATCCAAGTGCTGGATCTGAGATCTCACACTGGGTTGAATTCTTCTCCGACTCACCATCCTCAGACCCCCTGAGAAACAGGGCTCAGGATGGCCACACCTCCAGTGTCGCTGGGTAAGGATGTGTAGCAGCAACCAGGCAGGTGTTGGCTGGTACCGGTGAGAACAGTTTATTATGGGTTAAAATTAATATGACTATTTTTTGCAGGCATTTGTAGCAGATATTTTGAAACTGTCCCCCAACATATAGTAATAAAGAGCATATATTTTATGCTGAAGTCAGCCTCAATTTTAAGGGCTGTGGCGACACGAAAAAATAATTCTCAGTAAAATTCTCTATGAAGTAAATAAATTTCATACAAATTTCTGTGTTTTAAAAATTATGTATCTCATAGTATTTATATTGTGAATTCTCAAGTTGCAGTCCATAATTATTCAATACATTGTCATGAAAAAATTGCTACTAAGAGCAACAACATAGACATTCCAAGGTGAAAGGTGATCTTTTCTGCCCAAGGGCTCATTTTCATATTTCTGCATGCATCTTGTGCTCATTTTTTGAACTGAGATCATTATGTTTGCAAATAATAGAATCATAATTTTCATCAAAAAGCATTTTTCAGTTTCCCTCATGAAGTTTCCACCATTTAAAAATACGTCATGTGTAACTGAAGCCATATAAATGTGAGTGAGTCTTAGTTTTGTGGATAATAGAGACCAATTTTTTCTACTGATAAGGAATAAAACCAAGATATTTTATTTCTCAGCACAGCAAATAAATTGTGTGTAGACCCAGAATCCACAGATTGTACACTCAGCTAAGACAAATGCATCTTGTTCTATTTACATTTGTGAGGTAATGTAGATTTCCACCAACCCAAGAATCAAGCTTCCTGTGCAACAGAAAGCCTGTTGTTGCAAGCTGAAGGAGGTCAGAGCACCATGCTGTGCTGTAAGAAAAGGTCACTCAGAGGGCTGAAGTGTGAGGGCAGTTGAGGTTAAAAAGTGGGAAGAGCAATCTGGGAATGGGGCACAGCCAGTGTTCACAGTGAACTAGTTCACATCAATTCTCTGACAAAGTTTCCAGGGAGCCACAGTTTCACCCTGAAGCTGCTTCTCACTGCAGAAAATTGAGAAGTGATGCAGTGTCCCTTACTCAGAAGAAATTATCTTAGAACTTACGCTGCTCCAGAGAGATACGACTTTTTTTGTCTGATATGGTGTATCTGGGCCCTTTAGGTCTGAACACTCGTGTCCAGAAGCTTTAAACCTGAACTGCATTTATTTTACACAACCACAAGCAAGCAGTACATGTTTCCTTTCCCTCTTTTGAAATTAGGAAACTACACATGCCCTTGGCTTGTTGTTTTGGTTTGTTCTGCTTGCATCATCTGGAGAACTGGAAATGATCCAGAGGTTGTCCATCTGTCAGAAAAATGCAATTTTTTAGTTAAATTCCACACTACTATCCAGAGAATAGACACTTCCTTTCTAGCTGCAGCCTGAATCAGTTTTCTTTTGTGTGCTCTAATGTGCTTCTGACCAGCCGAGGCTTTTTTTGTTGTTTTTTTTGGCAGGGTAGATGTTGGCTTATTGGTTATGAGAGCCTGTACAATCACTGCAGTGGAAATAAAAAGCCCTGACACTAGAGCAGTAGAAATAACAATGTTGGTTTCTTCCTACTAAGTGGAAATAACATGCTTTGTTCCACCAATTTGAGGTACAGAATACTTGACATGAGATGGTATATAACATTTTGCATTTTTTCTGGGAAAATGTCTCAGCCACACTTATGGCTGAGTAAAACTGCACCAAAAATGGCCAGGTACAAGGTCAGTGATAACAGGACAGATTCTCAGGGCTGAGGTAAGTTGGAAGCGTGAGGCTTACAAGGACTTGCATAAAATCATAATGCGTCCCAAAACGTTTATTTCACTGACTAGCTGGAAGTCACTTCTTGAGTATTGGGCCCTAATACCCCTGTGTGAAAGTCTTCTAAAATACTGTGTCTAAACTCCAAAAAATAAATATATAATGAGTGATAGACACTTTCAATAACTGATCACATATAACTGACAGGAAGAAATGGGGAGCCTGGTTGAATAAATCATGCAGCTTGCTGAACTCGACAGCATCATATATTTTTAAGGTAAGCCCTCATGGATTTTGAATAAAACAGGAATCACTCAGAAAAAGACATGCTTTTGCCTTTTCCTTATCTCATCATATTAAGGCAATAAAAAGCCAGTAAGTTGCCAGATTCACCTATTTCTTTCACTGTCTCCTTTGCAATTCTGCACGGTCACAGATTAAAAAAGAACAAAATCTTTCTACTGCCCACTTGTAACGTCATTTTTAGTACATACTCTGTCTTACAGGACTTAAAAATATCTGTAGTTAAAAAGTATTCTAAAGATTTAGAGGGACCAGAGATGTACTAAGATTAGTGCAAACATGAAGAAATACAAATATCTAGTTCAGTGGACAGTGCATCAGGACTAACCTACTGTGGGAGAGGCTGAATGGCAAGAGAGTATTTTTTAAATACATGAATCAGCAACATTTCCATGAGGAAATTTTAAAACATAATTCCTAAAAAGGAAAAGGAAATAGAAATGTTTCTTTTTAAGGTTTTTCTATTCCTTTTTCTCCACAAATGTTATATATTTGTATAGTCTCATTTAGGGTAAGTCCTATAAAACTGTAGTCCAAGTTGAACTTTCCTTCACATTTGTTGGCAATTTAAAGTGAAAGCAAGTGTCACTTGGCATAACCAAATATCCACTGGGGTCAGCAGTACCTTCGTTCAGACCCTGAGACTTTGTCTCTGCTTTGTGAGCGCACACGGGGCTGTACGATGGAGGGGGACCAGCATGGTTACCTGTCTGCCTCTGTCTCACATTTCACTGCATATGAGCAGGGCACTGGGCAGTGCTGGTGGAGCCAAAGAGAGGGCCTTTGAACCATCCCAGTCATTAGGCTGGTCTCCTGTTTACGGCATGGCAACAGCAAATTTAAAATCAATTGTCTTTATATAACACTCTCCATTTGTCAGCTCACGAGACAGACATTTCCACTTTTCTGTGTTGGTTAAGCTGGAGGATAAATAACTGATTTTCCAAAGATTATCAATAGCCTCTGTATTAATTAAATAACAGAAGGAGACTTGGGCAGGCAGAAGTGATCCGGGGACTGCGGCATTAGCCCAGCATGAGAAAGACTCATGATCTTCCGATATGTTTTCCTGGGTAGCCTTGAGCAAACCACTTACTTACCCTGTTGTGTCCTGTTTGGCCAAACTGGACAACTAATCCTTCCTTGTTCCATGAGAGGGTTTGATGTAAGAATAAATATATCAAAGTTAAGAACACACAGCCTGTGTAATGGGGTGATGTACATGTCTTACAGTACAATTACAGTTATGAGATTTTTTTTAACTTTGGTCTGGTCACCTTACATCTTCCAATGAAATAAACCGGGTTTTTTGCCCCAGTGTAATTCTGTGCAGTCTTCATAGAAATCTGGTCAGAGATTTGTTTGAATTTTTTCAGAAGAAGTTGAACATGGATGCTTTTCTGTTACAGCTCCTGGATCAGATCCTCAGCTGATAGAGCTACAGGGTAATTGGATTACAATTAATGTAAATCTCCTGATTGATACCACCTAAGAATCTAGTCCCATCTTCTAAAATCAGACTTTTTTTCACAGGACTGTCATATATACCTATAATGTTTTTCTCTGTCTGTTAAAAGATGTAATGAGAAAATAGCATGAGCTTTCACAGTGAACTTCTGGGCTTTTCTGAATTTCAGTTTACTCTTACTGTAATATCTTTCTTTATGTCACAACTAGACTGCAGATAGAAAGGCTGACTGTGTCAAGGGAATTTGGTGTTTTACATTTAGAAGGAACATTTAATGAATTATGCTGCCCCCAGATAACCCCTATTTCATTTGTATATAATGCTCAGGGCTAAGGATTGTCTTCCTGATCCTTCTCAGACATTAGGCAATACAATTCAAGAGTGGTCAAATTACTGCTCACATCCTTACTTCAATTCTGCAGGTGCTGAGTGCTTTAACTCCCACTGAGGACATAAAATGGCTTAAATACAATAATAATCTTAAATTTATCAAAGACATAAAGTTCAAAATTAAATCAAATACTTTTCTTCTTTGTGTGGTTAGAGTGCAAAACATATTACGTAAACCTGACCATTTAGAGGTATCCTATTTTGTTCTTTTTCTATTAGTTTCTAATTGTTAGATTTTTTCTTTATGAAAAGTACTCTAAAACATTAAATTGGTTATAAATATTTTGCGCCCTTAATCTCTGGAGGTATTACTGACTCAGCTCCCACTTACTGGACTTGCCAGTTAGCAATCCCACATCTTCAGGAGGTGAAGTACAGGTATATAAGTTTATGTCAGAAAAAAAACTAAGAGAAATACTTCAAATTGTATATTGGTAAATGAAATAGTATTGCTCTTAGGAAGAAACTATTGTATTACTAAACAGCCTTTCAGTAAAAAACCTGAAAAACTAATCAGGCATGAGTCTTCAGGGTAGAAGTTTGTTGTGTATCAGGATCAGCAAAAAGATTTGTCCCCCTTCCCCTCTGTCAGGACACAGGTATAATTGGCTCCATGCCTTATGGAAAGCAGTGCCTCTCCCTATGGCACAAGGCAATCGTCTGCAGCCTCTGGAAACTGGGCCTTACTCCCTACGTGCTTATGTACTTCACATCCTTTGCCTCCATTTCATGTTTGTTTCCATTTTGCTTGTTTTTAAAGTACTCTAATTATTTGCAGCTATAAATACATGAGCATATTTGTACCTATATGAGAGATCAGGCCAGGTGAAAAGTTTCTGCCTCTCATCCGTGAGGCTGAGCAGGTGGGTGAAAGCCAGCATGACTCGTGTGGCTGCAGAGACCAGGCAGCTACATTGCAAACCCTTCAAGAGACTGGACCTTCACAACAACCACAAAGTTGAACTACTACAGGCAGTGTCCAGCCGCAGTTACACATCTCTGTAAAACTAAGCTGTGAAAAATGAACTAAAGTCAGTCTGAAAATAATTTACATTTTGTAATACAAAATGTAATCAGTCTCCTGTAACACTTCTGAAGTGCTGCCCAAGGACTGTATTTGCCCTCTGATTTCTACCTCACCCAGATGTACAGAGAGAGTAGAAGCCTATGGAACAATGTTATTTTCAAACATTGACAGCCTCAGCCTTGGACAGGAAAAAATTGTATAACTTCAGTGAATACAGTATATATTACTGGCTACAGTGGAACTGAGCTAATTTAATTACCTGAGAACCTGTCCTGTAGTTCCTCAAAGAGCTCTAAGTACTTCTTCTCTTCTGTTTCAGCATGATTTTGTTATCCTATGAATAGAAAAAGGAAGGATCAGTGGCTGCAGAAGGTTTACCCCGAGTGCTCTCATTTGAACTGGCGGCAAAAGTCCCCATGTCAAGAGTAGGAATCCATTTGGGTCTGGAATGGTGTGTTCTCATAGGATTTCCCACTCCTTAGGACTCTTTAAGAATCACTAAAAATATTCAGCTGATATGGCAATACTGTTTCAAGAAGAAAACTCAAGTTTCAAGTTTCAAGAAGAAAACTCAAATCCAAGTATTGGAATAGGAAAGGAACGTTTTTGAGTAGCACTGATAATTTTCTTCCACCTGTTTTCCACTTGCATTCCCACTTTGGTGTGAGCACAAAATATGAGCCTTTTGACCAGCAGCATTTTTGTTCCAGGGCAGAGAGCATAGGACAGAGCCAACAGGTGCTCCATTGCTCATCCAGAATCCAGATGTTATAAAGAGCAGCAGAAGCAAGACAAGCTGTGAAATAGAAATAGACAAAACATTCTGAAAATCCAAGGACTCCTTCATGTACTTGCTTCTCAAACAAACAGCAACCTCATATGTTGGAACTGAGCTTTTGGCATCGCTATCAGAGGAGAATGAAAAATAACTTGGCTGAGCAGAGCTGGGTGCCTCCATCACAGTAAAGTAACTGTAAATGCGAAATAGAAAACACCTGCTCTTTGGTGTGAGCAATGGTGCATGGAAGAGCTCTTCATTATCAATATTGACCCAGCTGCCTTTCATGGTCTCCATAAAACCATTTGTATGAGGACATGGTATTTTTTTGTCATAAGGAAACCTGTTGCAATAGATCTGCCTGAAGTTCCTGAAATCTTCCCCCTTGACTAAACCCAGACAAGTGCAGATGAAACTTTGTCAAGAACGTTTCAGTGCTGGTGGGGTTGCTACACCAGACTACCTCAGTGTTTGTTGCATGGTATATTGTTGGACTCAACCTTGTGAATTGTTCCTGCTAGTGGAACCTGCTAGAAGGTATGTTCATTTACAGATGGTCAAAGATTTGGGTATAGAGGAGAAAGATAGATCATAGAATCACAGAATATTCAGAGTTGGAAGGGACCCAGAAGGATCAAGTCCAGCTCTTAAGTGATTGACCTGTATGGAGATCAAACTGACAAGCTTGGCATTGCTCCAACCAAATCTGCTAGATCACGTGGCATATACACCAATCTTTTTTGTGTATAGCCCATTTATTCCCAGATTGATCAGTTTGCCAACGACCAGAAGATAAGCCTAGTTTGCAAGCATGAAATGGTATTCACAGTCTTTTTGATGCTAATTAATCTGTCAGTATTTCTGATGAGTAGTAAAGAATGGTCATTTCTAGCCCATAGGCTGGGATGCTACAGCTCTGAGCCCAAACTACAGTAGCTTGACACTTTACTGTGTTTTCTGCATACCTTTAAGATACCTGAATTCCTTCAAAAATGCAAAGCAATTAAAGATATTCTGTTAGCTCTCTGCTGAGTGTTCAAGGAGCTATTACACACTGACAACTGATCTCCAAGTTGCATAGATTGTCTCTAAGGCTGTATCTCAGCCTCTTTGCTCTCTTTACTTAAACACTGCATCTCTGTAGAAAGCTGATACAGCCCAGTCCCAAGGCCTAGGTTATGTAATGAGAGTCATACAACACATCAAAATATCAGGAAAAATTGATTTGCAGTGCGTGCAGTGGACATGTAAGGAAATGGTCAGCAGGATCTGAACAGGTTTTGTCATCCCAGTTAGGATAATGATAGCTGCTGCATTGTAGCTGCACTTCCTTACTCAGGCAAAGTACTGCTCTGTTTAATGTCATCCAGTACATGAGGACTGCCAAATGCTAGTGAAATAAGTAAATAATATGGTGTTGCTCTGCCCCGAAAGAAACAGATTTACTGGGTCTTTGAATAACTGAAATTAGAAGAGTTATGTTTTGATGTGCCCAAGAAGTTAGTGAAAGACCACAATCTGAAAACATACAAGCCACCACCTATTCTGCCCTGATCCCCTGTGTAGAGGCTTTTAATCATTAAATACATGATATTTTATTCCACTACATTCACAATGGGTTGCTCTTAAAACTTTTATGTCATTATGGCACAAGCCCCAAGCTTCTGAGAGCAGTCCTCTTCCCTTAGCTGGGGCAGCAAACCCAAGCACGGTTCAGTTCTTCAGCCTCCATCACAAGCAGCTCAGTTCATAAACACAAATCAGTCTTCAAGGCTAATTTCAATGGACGCAGCAGGCTTTGAAAGAGGACAGTAGAAGGGTGGCCATGAGCTCCTTTCCATCTCTGCTGGAACAAGGGCCGTAATCTTCAGCAAAAGGACAAAGCAGACACCCAGGGACAGTGACCCCTTAAACTACCTCAGCAAGCTCTGGCTGGGGCCATCTGAGCACACCCTCAGGGCTCACCACTCTCCCTGTGAAGAATGAGTGCAGACAGCTTCTGTACCCTCAGTTTTCATCTTACCTTACCCCATGCTGATTTCTCCACACAAACAGGCCTTTGGCTGCCCTTTAGAGTCTGCTTGCTCCGCAGATATTTGTTAGTCACCTTTAAAACTGTGAGGAGAAAGAATAGGCATCAAAGATGCCTCTGTCATTTAGAGACTGCTTCCAGACCCTGACCATATTACAAAGCTAAACAGAAAATCTTGCTGACATCTGGGAACCAAAATTTTTTGGGTCAAGCTGATTTGTGTTCACTGCAACCTACTTATGATATATTTAATTAGTCCGTACTTCAGGGCTGCTGTCAATCAATATCCTCTGTCAATTGGCTACAGACGGAACTGCATTGCTGGGGGAGGCAGTAGATATTCCTGACACTATTGAGGAAGATCAGCATGTCTTTTTCACATCCACATAGATAAACTTGTCACTAAATTCAATAGTAAGAAACTAATGATTTGGTGACAACACATTTCAGGACAGAATTTTGCCTCAGGAAATTATCTGGGAATATCCTTCCTCCTCTGGAGATTGGGGTATGGCCCATGGTCCCATATATTCCTGGGAAGATCTGGAAACACCACCTAAGAAATTGCTACTTCACCCAAAATATTGGCAATGCCTTTTATTTCATCTCTTCCGTACCTGTAGTAACATTTTTGAGGTTTAGAATCATTATAAAAATTGTAAGGTCTCTCACTCAGAGGTCTAAAAGAGTATCCCATAAATTTGGGTTAGTCTGTTTTAAAGCACTGTCTACAGACATAAGACTCTGATTTTATGATGCAGTTGGTAGCTATACATTCCTCCCTTCCTAAATGAACAAGAGCTCAAAGATAAACCTGCGAGGCATTTCATCTTTCCAAAATAAAAGGAGCTTAATTTCTAGGTTTAGTGTGAGTTAGGCAAACAATGCATGTAATTTTATTTCCTGTGGCAAATGGACAGTTGATGTTTTTATTCACCTGGTCTTTTCCACTAGAAGATCTCAAAGAAGCAGACTGCATTATAAATGGTAGAGAAAAATTATAATCCAAATGCTGTCTCCTGCTTCCAAATGATGATGTGTGTGCAAGGCACATACATAACTTCTTGGCAGGGATCCATTTGTCAAAATAAAAGAAGCCAACTGCATAAGGGAAAGAGACGATAGATCTTGACAAACTTGTAGATGCTAGCAAAAATGTAAAGAAGTTGCTGAGACTCATGTATTAATGTAACACTGCCAGAGTACTAGCTTCAAAAATTAACAACTGTTGATGCTTTTGTGCCTAGTCAAAAGAGCAAGTGTCATGATTTCTGCTATGTTTGACATTTTCTATAGTTTCTACTCAGTTTTAATCTCTGTGTAATACTCAATGCTCAGCTTTCTACAAGAAAGACAGAATAAGTAAGATTCCCACAAATGGGATAATACATTTGAAGACAGCTGACCTTAGAAAAGAGATAGCAGAGATGAAAATTTCTTGACATTTTTATGAACTCATCATTTTTGCCATTTAATATATAAAAAGAAAAACCTATTTCCACTGATTGATTACTTTAATGAATAAATGTACTCAATGATTTGGTGGCTTGAGTGGATTAAATTTCCCTTGCTGGCAGGAACTGGCCTTAAATGAAAGTATTTTGAGGGTTTATTCCTTTTTCCCACACCAAAAAAACCAAAAAGAAGATAGAAAATCAGTCTTAATTTCAAACCACTTGATCTCTGTGTATATTTTATAAACCACTGTCTGAAACTGTGAGCTCCTGAGAAGTAAAACTCAATTACAGTCCCCCAGATTGTAGGCTCAAATAATTCTAAACCAGATATTTCAAAATGTCACTGATGTGTTAACAACACCCAGCAGCTTATAACCATAACCTGCTTCCTTTGCATTATACTTCCTTGCTGTAATTGGTTCAAATATTCATCATAACATAATCTTTGCTCCTCACCTCTACAAAATGTTTTCTAAAACAGAAGTAAATTAATGCTCTACTAAAAAAAAGTCTATCTCGCCATGTATTGTTTTGACAAGTCTTGGATGGAGACTAGAAGCAAGACTGAAGATCACTGCAGAAGCAACAGGGAAAAGGAGGAGAAATCAGTACAAAAATCAAAATTTAAAAAAGAAGACCAAGCCAAAACCAAAAGCCACCCTAACACCCAGGAAAAGGAGGAACTGTGTGATTTTGAGAGGCACTGGACAACAAGATAATCTTCTATTTGTGACCCTGTTTTCTTCTGGTAGATCCATTATCAAACTCATATGTTGTGGTCAACAAAACCTGAAATTCTCAAACTCATAAGGTTTGTGTGTAACTCCTTCCTGCAATCCTGGGTAAAGTGCCATGAATCTCAGCAACAGAGCTTCATCTGACATCTCCATATTAATACAGATTTCCCTTTAGGTGATGTATGTGCTAATGTCAAACTAACACTCTTGCCAAATGCTAAATGTAAATTTTCTCTCACAAAGGCAGCTCCCACAGACAGCGTGGGTGTTGGCCTGGGTCTATAACTTACATTCTAAACACATTTTACCTTTCAGAAAGTTGCTTTACGGAAAACTATGCATTAAAAAGTTATGAAATGTACTGCTTAATTCCAATTTTATATTTTAAATTTTGTTTGTTTGTTTACTTTGTAGATTTATGTCTCCAGCAATTAAAAGTTGAGAGACCGAGTAAAGAGAAGCAAAGAACGAACGAAGGAGGTTTCATTTTTTACTTCACATTTACTTTCACTAGCAATACCAGCTTCAGGGGGCATTGCTGCAAATGGACCCAATGACTGCATGTATATGAAAAAGAACTGAAACTTTGGTCAGTCATTAGCTCCATATTTTCATTTTTCTGGTTGTGACATGATGCTTTCTCCTGTTGTCTTCATGTAACTTGTCTCAAACCACGTTTGCAGGAGGAAGGGTTTCTTACCTTTCCTTTGGGGCTCGCTGCTGCTCAAGGAGGAGCCTCTCAGTATTCCTGTCTGTATAAATACACCTACCTATTTACTCTGTCAAGTTCCTATTGTTCTTTTCTCATTTCCCTGCTCTGAAATGTTTCCTTAGTGAGTGGTTCCTCAGCAACTCAAAAAGAAGAAAAGATAAACATGCTTGTGTGTAGTATTTGCTCATTCCTGGCCTTTTAGAGAAAATGTGCAGGTTCTCTAGGAAGTGTCAGATGGTTAGATTAGGAACTATCTAAGCCTGATTCCTTACTACTATTATTATTATTATTATTATTATTATTATTATTATTATTATTATTAATATTATTATTATTATTACTACTACTACTGCTAGTACTATTTTAACCAATGCATTCTCTAAACACTAAAATACACAGGTTTATTCAAAGTGAGATTTTCCCATTGCTGCTCTCAAGAGTCCCTACTCAATTTCACTACTCAATAAGGCAAATGCAACTATATGAGCATTTGTTTCTCCATAATTCTCAACTGATACAGAGCCACAAGCAGCAGTAGTTTAGAGAAAAGTGTAGAAAAAAAAAGTATGTTTTCAACCCATTATTACCCAGAGATTTGCTGATTAGGTTCAGATGAACTGGCCTTGCTTCTATGCAAGTACTTGAGCTCTGCAACAGATATAAGAAACTACCTAAGATTCTCAGTAGAGACTTGTTTTACCTGTACCAATGACTGCATTAGCATGAGTCTGTCTTGTAGTTGTGTCCTTAAAATCTGAATTGAAATAAGAAGAGATGCACCAGTTTGGGAGTTCTCACACCAGAACAGGAATCCTAAATGCATCTCACTGCAACTCAACACTGAGGAAACTTTTTGTCAGATACAGGAAAAACAATTGATAGCCATTCATGACTTTCCTGCAACTGATGCCTGGAAACTATCAGTAATGGAAAAACAGAGAACTATAGGAAAGACTATTTAAAAATGTGATTCATTCTTAGAGCCCTGTGAGAGTCACCTATGACATTAGCATAATCTGATAGTGATGTGACATCCCCTTTCAAATCCACCTTTCCTCAAGGACATCAGGAGAGGTGAAAGCTGACAGCATTTTTGTTACAGTGACAGAGCTGTGGGTCAAGCGAGTACCACAAGTTTACATGAGGGCTGAATTTGACCTTGTGTCACGACAGCTCCCAAAGGATTCTGCAGTGAGCACTAATGTATTCAAGGCTGTACATACTGGCATTGCAATGAGATCACCACTTTAAGGGCAACGTTGAGGGCATCTTTCATCCTGGGGCATCACAGAGCATTGGAAAGATGTTCTGCTGCAAAAAATTTGCGACAAGCTGCCATCGTCTCCTGCAGGGCAAATACAGGAGTCTACTGTTGAAGACAAGCCATCAGAGCCTGCCTCAGGTGCTGACAGCACTTCTTTAACACATCCACTTCTCTAACACAAGCCTTATTCTCAACAACAGCTGCTACTGATCGAGCTGTTACTGATCGAGCATCTTCTCCTTGTTGGCTAAAAGGCAAAAGCAAATCTGTCAGAAAGAACACGGCCTAGCATCCTGTGGGCAGAGGGCTAGATCAGCTTCTAGTCCACTGACTGCATACTCATATCCAGTACAGCAAGCCAAATATGCTTTGTAGAGGCCTGTGGAGGACCATTTGATCTTTTGGAGGCAGGAGAGAGGGCCGTGTGATGAATGGGCAAGGCTCGCTTCCAGCCCCCTGACCCGCCTGCCATCTAGTGTATACTCAGAACATATTTCCAGCTCAGCTCAGCACAGCCATAGCCGGAGAACAAAGAAAGAACTAGTCTGGACAAACGTGGAATGTTACTGATAGTGTATACTGAAACAGCTTAACCTCTTCATCCCAGGACTGAGCATTGTGTAATTAGGGCAAACCCCCTAAAAACAGCTTCTTGACAGCAGCAATTCACTTACAATGAGCATGTTCTCAAAAACACAACAGACTAAACCCAGCACTTACTTATCTGTAAAAGAAGCAGCAGACTATATTTCAACAACCAAATGTACTACTGTTACACATAATAAACCAGGTGTAGTTTCCCAGGTATAGCACTTTTAAATTCTGTCATCTGCTTCATCTATTTAGCTGTCAGGGACAGAACTGCTTGTGCCAGATACACGCAACTGCTAAAAAAAGCAGTGGTCCCCTGCTGAACCAAACCTTAGCATTCAGGCTGGTATGTCAGACCCCAGTTTGCTCTCTTCTGTCCCATTTTTTGTGAGTCTGAATTTCCATACACCCAGCAATATCGGTTGTTTTTCTTTAATGATATCTTCAAATTTGGGAGGCAAGTGAGAAATAAAAGATAGTAAATTTGACTTAAAAGGATAAAGTTGAGAGAAGAATATGCCGCTACAGAACTCCCAGAAAATTTTCTGCGTAGGTCCATATTGTCTTGTCTCAGGGAAATGAACCTTGTAGCAATTAGTGCTTAAGAGTTGACTGTTTTCGTATTGAAGAATAAAGTTTAAAATAATAAAGCTTTCTGTCAAAAAATACTTCAAAGGAACATCAATGAGACAATTTTTATAGATTAATATATGTGTTTATCAACACCTACACACTCGGTTGATTGGTCTCCAAATCCATGGAAAACAGTCAAAGTTATTTTGGAATTATCAAACCAAAACTGTCACCTATGTTCAACAGATGTTTAATTTCAAAATTGAGTCACATGGTTTTTGAGATCCAAATGAAGATGTGCTTATAAGAGACAAAGTTCAGGGAACTCTGAGTTATGCACAAGTGAGTCAGCTCTGGGAACACTTTCCTCTTACCTGGGCTAATTAGCTATTATGCAGCAATGCAGTAATGCAGCTATGCAGCTGTCCTGCTTGTGGATCTGGCAGCTAAGATCTGAAGACCTTAACTCTTTGCAGTGCCTGGACAGCATTGTGACTTGCAATTGTCTTCCACAGAACAAAAGTGAAAAAGAAATTAGTCAATTTTATGATGATCAATGAGGAATCCTGTTGTTGCTCTGACTGAAATGAATATAAACATATGCATCTCTCGCTAAATTAAGGCATACATGGGCATGAGGTCAGTATTCTCAGAAGTGTGACAAGTCTCCCTTTCCCTGCTTTTGGTGGTGCACTACCACAGCAGTAATCACACAGCAATGTTCCCTTCCCTGTCTCCTTCCATATGCACTTAGGCTAAAATCAGCTGCTAGGACAGTAGTCTCTCTGAGCCCCTGCCTGCAGAAAGCCTTCTAACTAGCAGTCCTTTTGTCAGTGTAACCTAGTGGAAATGAGACAAAAAGAAAAAAATTGTTGTGCCTCTTAGGTTTAAAATATTGCTTTGGAGTTGTTTTCTGCCTGACACATACAAGAATGGCTAAATTTTAACACAGACCTAGGGCTTATGTTTCTCTTTTAGAGCATGGGGTTGAGCAGAAAAAAAGAGAAGCTGAAGCAGAGGAGAGTTGGCTGTTACAAGAACCATTCTTTTCGTGTGTTCGATTTTCCAAGAGCGCTTGAAAAAAAAAAAAAAAAGTCAATTTCATCTTTGCTTCATTCCACTGCAGGAATCAGGAACAAGTCTGGAGCTTTTAGTTTGTCTGCACAAGTTTCCCTCCATTTTAATGAGCAGCATGGTCTCAGACTCTCTCTTTTTTTTCTTTTTTTCTCTTAAGCTAAATGAATATCCTGATCACACAGGCAGCGTAAAGAGTATCACCCACAAACATTTAGCCAGTTTGTCACCCACATTTAAAAATTAATGGTGAAATCTTGCTGCAGCACCCTGCTCAGGAATTTTTTATGAGGTTTGGATTACGAAGGTCCTACTTGTCCTGTCAGTGGGAAATAACATGGTATGCTGACATTTTTATTTCAACAAATGAGTAAAAGTGTCCATTGGGCAAACCTGCCTCCTCCACCTCCCTGGGGGTACCTGTGAATAAATAATCCTCAAGGTGAATTTAGTTCATTGTGCAAAGCAAGGACACAAAACCCAAAAGGTGAAAAAGACCTCTTGGCTTCTGGTTTGGGGCAAGGGGAGGAGGCCGTGCAAACGGGATCTCCATGCCCCAGGGAAGGGGGCTGAGGAAGGAGTGGGACTCATTTATAACCTTGGCCTCCCTGTGGAAGAGGATGGCAAGGCCATAGCTGCTGTTGCTGAAGTTAAGAAGATGGAAGGAAAACTGGATTCAAATTGCAACTGCAGTGGGTTCAAGGCACAGGGCAGAAAACATTCTCCATTTGTATAAAATATAGATTTGTATGTAAATATTCAACAACAGCTTCTGTAGTAATGAATAAGAAATAAATTGCTTATTTGATGTATGATAAAACCACTATTCTGCACAGATGATGCAGATGACACTTGATTTATATTGTCTTGCAAAAGCTTCAGACAATTAAGGAGAAAATTGTTCCGAGACTTATTCCATCGACAAAATTCTGGTACAGCTAACAGCAATATGATTCACACAAGGATCGTCTGGCATGTGAGGCTTGTTTTAACAGATACCAATGTGAAATACATAAAGCTGTCAGGCTTTCTCCAAAGGACAGTCATCCACTTCATGTTTCAAGTGCCAAATTAATTATATTTGACATTTAATTTATAACCTAAGGTATTTTAGATTCGGAACTTGACTATGACAACAGCAGATTAGAGCAGGGCCCTATTTGACAGAATCGATTTTTCAATTTATTTTCCTTGTATGTGAGGGTCTTGATTCAGATTTTTGCGTCTCGAGCTTGCGTACAGGACAACGATACCTCTAAGCAAAGAAGGCTTCCTTCACCTCCTCCCCCAGCCATTTCGTGCTGAATTATTTTGCACTCGGAAGCAAGTTTCTTCTGCAGCCTTAATCACAAAGCTCCACCTAATGGAAGGAAGGGAGAACTGTGCCCAGAAAAAGAATGCGAGAGGGTCTTTGCTAAACTCTGCTGTCAAGGGAAATCTACTACACAACCGTAAGCAGCTGATCTCCTCCATTTAATTTATAAATTCTCCTTTTCCAAGGTCTTTAAAACCTTGAGGTTTGATGGAGGAAAGTCATAACAAAACAAAAGTAAAGAAAACCTACACACACAAGAAAACCCAAGCAACCACCCAACAACCCCCAGGTTTCATCTGACTGAAATTGTGACCTTTTTTACTTTAACTGATAGATATTTCAACACATCAAATAGTAATATTTTACACTGGTAGATCGCATCTTCTAGGTTACAAAGCATTTAAAAATTATAAATATATAAAATAACCTGTAAGTGTAGGCATAGATTTAGTGAAAGACAGTTCATTATCAAAAGTAAAATTGGTCAATAATGAAACCATCAACTAGCTTTCAAAAAGAGAGCACAGCATTTCTTTCAAGTTTCCCACTGAAAAGGAAGCATTTCTGTACAATTTTAGATCATTGATATCACAGACCTGGAAGACTACTGGAACACTGATGGAACAATATAATTTCAAAATATTGCTTAAAGAAAGGAGACGATTAATTTTAAAAGGCTCTGCAAAGAGCAAGGCTACTTCCAATGCAGTTTTTGGTATTTTTTAAATTAAGTGCTTTGCAGACATTAATATAAAACATCCTATAAAACTTAAAAATTCACTCACAAGTTCAGATTTGCTCCCCAGCCAGAGGAAGGATCAGTGTCCACTTTCAGACTTTTCCTGTAACAGAAGGTACAGATCTAAATGTCACCTTGTATCAAGACAAAGTGTTTCTCTGGAGAAACAGGACATTTGTCAGGATCATCTTATCTGAGATGACTAACGCAGTGATAGCCTTGAGTCTATATTGTGAGAATGTCAGTAGTAGGACAAGACTAGCTCATTTTTTTGAGTAAAAAATGTTAGTTTGGTGTCTAGTAGTCTTCTATCAGGAATTGCACTTTGATACTATACACAAATAAACCTGGAAATCTAAAACCGTTTCAATTCCTAATATTGATGATCAGACATACAACATCTGCAGCAGAGTATCTTCCATCAGAAACATGATTAAATCATATCTTCATCAAATCTCAAATACACTAAAGTGCAGTTAAATCAGGCTATTTCATGGCCAGCAGAGATTTTGTGGGGTTTATCTCTTAACTCCACTACTACTATTAACAGTGGTGATTAGGATGATTTTCTTAACCCTACTTTTAACCCCCCTCTTCCTCCTTTGATGCCCTTGTATAGCAACTTTGTTCTGGATGATCTTTCATTTCGCAAGATCCCTAGTGATGCAGGTCTCCACAAAACTTCAGCTCCCTACTAAATTTGGCTGCACTTGGACAACAAGTTCAACATTCGCCAGGTGGAGGAAGGTAGGACGGGCAAATGGATGGATAGAAGTGGTGCAATGGCTCCTGAGAAGCCCAGGAGAAGGGAGGTTCGGTCTGTGTGGACAACCTGAGGGCACCCCCCAGGGACACATCAGGGCAGCTCCTTGCGTGGCACTGAGCCATCCATGGAACCGAGCACCGAGGGGACACCGGGAGTGCGGGGACCCGGAGAAGGGCAGCGAAGCTGGGGAAGGTCTGGAGCACAAGTCCTGTCGGGAGCGGCTGAGGGAGCTGTGGGTGTCGAGCCTGGAGAAAAGGAGACTCAGAGGGACCTTGTCATTCTCTACAGCCGCCTGAAAGGAAGATGTATCCGAGTGAGAGTCGGCCTCTTCTCCCAGGCAAGCAGCAATAGAGCAAGAGGAGATGGCCTAAAGCTGCACCAGGGGGGGCTCAGGCTGGACATCGGGAGGAATTTTTCCACAGAAAAGGCGATGAGGCATTGGAATGGGCTGCCCGGGGAGGTGGTGGAGTCACCATCTCTGGGGCTGTTTAAGGACAGACTGGACGTGGCAGTCAGTACCGTGGTCTAACTGACATGCTGGTGTTAGGTCATACATCGGACCCCGCGACCGCTAAGGTCTTTTCCAGCCAAACCGAACCCGTGGAGNGAGTCGGCCTCTTCTCCCAGGCAAGCAGCAATAGAGCAAGAGGAGATGGCCTAAAGCTGCACCAGGGGGGGCNCGCCCCACACGCGCGCGCCTGGCCCACCATGAGGCCGGGGACGTGCGGGGCAACTGCGCATGCGCTGACCGTGACCCCGCCGCTCTTCCCCCCCCGCCCCG
>VXBU01017980.1:1251393-1276267 GCA_013400315.1 Bombycilla garrulus | reverse complement strand
CCGGGCGGGAACAAGTACGGCGGCCAGGGGGAGCGGAAGGTGAAGGGAGCGAGGAGGGGCCTGGAGCGGGTGGCGGCGGCGGCACGCGTGGGAGGGTGGGCGGGAGTCCTTCTGTCGCCTTTCCCCGGTGGCAGCTTCCCTCCGAGCTTCCCTTCCCATCTCCCTTACAATTCCCCCCAGATCCGATATGACGGTGGCTGCGGCCACCAGCCGACGTCTCCTTGAGTGGGGTCTCACCTGTGCTTCTTCCAGCCCTTCCCTCACCACCCCACATACGTTGGGGATGTTGGAGGGCCTCGCTGCCTGCGAGCCTGTAGGTTCTGGAAACTCCTTCCCTCTGCTTGTGGGAAGGATCGTCATGTGTCATGGGAGGGATTTTGGCTTGATTTATGCTTGTTCTTTCAGCACTCTCCTTTCCCTATGCCTGTGCTATCTTGACTGTTTTCTAGCCCAGCTGGTATTTTAGTGCATTTACCGTAAAGCATAAGGCTGAAAAATTCAAGTAACTGGGTCTATGTGTGGTTTTTCTGGCTGGATGCTCAGTGGAAAAAAAAAAAAAACTTAATAGTAGTGAAAGACTCTTGACACAACTACAAGAATAATGCTTTCAGCTTTCACCTTAGATTAAATAAATCTGGGCATAAACAGACTGCTCTGTGTGGTCAAATACTTTAAAAGAAAGAGTGTTGCATTTTAATCAGTTTCTTTCATTTTATGTTATGAGTGCCTGAATGGGCTTCAGTGAGTTTCAGTTCACTCCCTTCATTTCCTGAGGTGGGGGTTCACTTTGCTTTCCCACAGAGGTCTCATGGCTAAAGCTGAGGTGTGTTGTGCTGTCCTGCTGCTACCAGTGAGCTCCTGACTGCTCTTCAGGGCGTTTGGGAATGGCGCCGTACAGGGGAAAAAGCTTTTCAGGAGGTGTGGTTACTGCAGCCTGCTGGCTCAGAGAGGAGTTGGATGATAATGACTTCACAGTCTTGAGTCAGAGCCCTGGATTTGGAAATGAGTTAGAAGTCAGTTAATGAGATTTCTGCCAGTGTTAGAACAAGCAGTGCTATTTCTGCCTAATTTTGGCAGAATTTGCTCAATTGGAGCTAAAGGTGTCTTGGTTCCTTTATGTTCTTTTGTAAGAATTGAAAATAAAACACCCCAAAGAGCAAAAAGTGAACACAGACTTGGTTTTGATGGCACCACCTATACCATGAATGCTTCTAAGTTCTGATCTATTGCTGCAAAGGTCCTTTTGAGGGAACATAAAGACCAATAGCCATTTAATGTAGAGACTGCTTTGTTAGTTACTCAGTTTTACGCTTTTGCTGTCACTTCCAGGTTCCTGTTCTCCAAACCAACAATGGCCCTGGGCTGACAGGGCTGATGACCATTGCTGCCCACCTGGTGAGGCAGGCCAGGAAGGAGCAGCTGCTGGGGAGCTCTGCTGAGGAAAAGGCTGTGGTGCAGCAGTGGCTGGAGTACAGAGTGACCCGCATCAATGGAGGTTCCAGCAAGGAAGACACTAGAACAGTTCTGAAGGTGAGGAGTGCTTCATCACCTTGCCACTGAATTCTCAAGTGGCTGGACCTTGGAGAAGATTACAGTGCTGATGTGTTTATGAGCACCCAGTTAATAACATTTAACAAATGTTAAGGGCTTGACAGTATCACTAAGTACTGGCTCTTATTCCTCTTGCTGCTTTTCACTTTTATTGACAAAAGTACCCCAACAACCTGAAAGGCAAAACAGCTAAAACTGTAAAATATATGAAGCAGAGCTCTTGAAGTGATTAATGGCTGTAAATTATGAAGAGTGTTCCACACAGTTTAGAAGAGACTGTTCAGCTGCCTGTGTGAGGCACCAGTTTCTTACTATGTTGGTTATAAATAAGCAAGTTGGTGTTGTGTTCCAGGATAACACTTCTCTGATCTTTTTAAGAGCTGTTCTTAATGATGTAGCAATTATGGGATACAAGTCATGCTTGATTCTGTGGTAGTTGGTATTGATGCTAAAAGGAGGTACTGGACAGAATTGTGTGGGATAAGTGAAATCATACAGGAACCTCTACAAAACTGTCCTTCACATTGATCTGCTTTGTGTGGAGTCCGTGGTCTGCTGTTACTAAACTTCCTCCTAAAAAGGTGGAGGCAGAAAAGAATCTCAAGAGTCCCCCTTGTTTGAGCAGCCAGATGTCAAGGAGCAGATAGCAAAACTTACTCTATTTTCATTACTCCTTGCAACTGGTAGTAAGTATTTTTGCAGTCTTGTGGGAACAACTTGAAGAGAAAATTTGCTTTACGCTGTTAATCACTGTTGACAAAGTGTGTATAAAAGACCAGTGAAATCTGATCAATTTTTAAGTGTTTATTTTTTCCAATTTTTAAAGTATGTTTTAGAAGGAGAGTTACACTGCTCAGTGCTGCCAGTGAGTCTGAGATGAGAAATTTGTGAGCTGCAAGAGTGACTCTACTTGAAGCTGTCAGAGTTGTAATACTTCTGGCTCTGGCAAGGTGTACAAAAACCAAAGATTAAACTGAAGCAGCATTAACACACTATTACTTAAAATCACAAAAAAATGCATTTTAAAGTGGTACAAAACAAAACTTTGTTAGTCTTCAAGCTGATAGCCCTTGTATCCTGAGGCCTCTCATGCCTGCATTACCAACGTGGTGAAAATCCTGACAAACCATTTCTCTCCCTTAAACTCCAAATAATCTGAGTTATCTTGGTTTCATTGTGTCTGGGGAATATCTTCCATTGGTTAATCATGAGTTTGTGTACATTGCTTCTCTTTTTGTAACATATCTGCTCTTTACTTTTCTATGTGCAAATGCTGCCAGAACTTTCACAGTCATGGTTACTCTACAGATACAGCATGAAAACTGTCTGCCCTTTAGGATTTTTAGAACTTGATTGAAGGAGGCACTGACTAATCAGGGTTTAACTTCAGGTTTAGCTGTGGTATGACAAGGTGGCCCTGTTGTCTAAACTTTTATGACAAATGTCATAGAGTTTCAGTCATTCTTTGAACAAACTTGTAACTTTTTGATGCTTTTTGTTCTCCCAAACTGTGAGAAGACCATATGAGAACAAATAACTAACTTCCATTTACTTTTCTTGCCTTTCTGTCATATAAAAACCAAAAACAAGTTTTCAGTCCTGTTGTAACAAAATTCACCTGTTCAGGATGGTTTTAGTGGCGATACCTGCAGTGTCAGCACACACGTGTGAGTATTTGCAGAACTGCATTGGAGTATTAAAACCAGATGCAGAGATGTAGCAGTTTCCTGCTGAAGCTGGGATCTCTTTTCAGCTTTGGCATTAGTGACACTGGCTGTGTGGAAAAGACAATATGCTGAATTACAAATGTGTAGATTTTTCAAGTCTTTCCAAGCAAAGCAAAATTTTCTTACTGGGAGACAATCAATTTTACTTAAAGGAGAATCTCTGCCTTTAAGTGTATTTAAAAGGTTTTTCTGTTTGTTTTTTTTTTTAGCAAGTGTTGAATAACCAGAATTTATTTTAACACAAGACTGCTGTGGAATTGTTTCAGCCCTAATGATGTCGTAGTATAGCAATTATGGACTTTTTTTGTAATTTGTTCTTTTGCCACCGTGATTAATCAGAAAAGGAGCAGCCTGCTATTAAAGTACACTGTACCAAAAGAGAGCATGGGTGAGAAAAAAAAAAATCAAAACTAGAATAGTGAGGGAAGTCTGAGGCTGTAGTTTTACAACATGTCTGGAATACACAATGGCAGTCTTGGGACGGTTGCAGCCTAGAGCCACAATTGATAATAAGCTATGCCAAAAACACTTCGGTCACTTCTGCTGTAAACTTTAGGCTGCCTCTATTTAACCCTTAACTGATGTGGCTCTACAAAATGTCAGTAAATAATGGTCTTATGTTTGTTAATTTGAACAGGAAGGATTTTCTGTTTGCTTTACAAAAATAGATTGTTAAATTGTTCTTACTAACGTGTTGCCTAAAGCTGTTACTTGGCAGGAAAAAATGGTGAAACAGACCATCTCAACGAGGGGTTTTGTATTCATCCAGTGGAAATGCCACAGTGTTCACAATGGGCCAATAAAGGGCTTGTTGAATTTTGTCTAATTTTGATTTGTGCTTCTGTACTTGACAAAAGAAATGGGAGGAGTACTTTTGCTCTGAATCTGCTCCTCAGCAGATCTGTAGCCATGATGAATGTCAATGGCAGTGATAGTATAATATCCAATGCATTATAGTAACTTTCTTCTGCACAAGATGAAAGAGTATAATCTTTTATTTCCTTGATGTTTAGTTAGGGGTAAATTAAGTTGCGTAGGAAAAAAAGTCTGAACGTTTCTGAGTTGTCATGCAGGATAACTAGTGGTGTTTTCTGCTCCTGGGGAAGGAACTGAGACCCTATGTGCCATCAAATATCTACTTAGGTGTTAATGAATTCTGTTCAGGAGATTTTCATGTCTCTGCTTTATCAGTTTTAGGTATTTTAAACCTGAGGATTCTTCCCCCCTCACACCCCGTCTTAAGAAACCTCTGACAAATAGCTGGTAGCTTGTTAAATTCACATAAAAGCATCCACATCAATGTAGAAGCCTCTGGTCTCTGAAGAATAACTAAGAAACTTTGTGTACTACTTTCAGTGTGTCACACAGAACAGTGTTCCATGATTATCCCAGCCTCCTGTGTTGCCTGACTGTAATAATGAAATCCAATTAGAAATCTGTATAAGAGAGCTGTAATTTCTATTTAACGTGCTTGCCTGAAAAATTACTTTTTCCACAGGTAAAAAAAGCTGGTTAATCCATGCTCTGTTCATGCCATTAATCCACAGTTCTGTACACTCTTTTTTGAGAGCTCAGAATGGGATGCTTTGCTCCTTTGCAAGCTTGTCTGGCAAACAGTTTTCAGACTTCAATTTTGTGTTCACTTCTTTACCTCTTCTGTGAGTGCCAGGGTATTTTTGCACACTTACAGCTTTAAAGATTGAATTTTTATTTTAGCAGTATTTGTTGATTATTATTTTTCTTCTGTCTTTTACAGAAAACTCAGTAATATAATATTCTTCCAGACCAGGTTCAGCTGATTGTTTGCCAGTTAGAGAGAAGAGTCTTGCATGAGAATAAAAAATATAACTATGTACCAAAAGTGAAGTTCTGCTTTTCTTGGATGTGGCTGCAGAAACCCTTTCTTGGGTTCTGCATTGTCAGGGGCTTTCCTGAACCATTTGGGAGTGCTCAGCTTTTTGTCTTTGCATGGTTTGAGATATATACAAGCATTTAGGGCATAAATGACCTCAAGAATCTTGCTGACTGAAAGGACAGGACGTGCTTTGTGTGGAAGGGAAGCACATACACCAGCAGGGTGTTGTGGACAGAGTATCCAGAACAGAATCAGGGTGTGATTAGATCCATGGGAAGCTCCTGAGTTGTGCTAAGAAGCATGGCAGTGACTGGCAGGGATTCAGTGGCCTGAGCAGATTAAATGGATTAGGGGCCATTGGATTGCATATTTAACAGACAGTGAGCAATGCTGGGAGTGCTCAGAAGTGTGCTCTGAATGGGATGTGTTGAGCTGTTGCTAGATACAGGCTGTACGTTGGATTTTTTTTCCCATAGAGCAAGCAAGTGGAAATCCATCGGTTGGTCCATAAATAGTGCAACCATTCATCTTTCTGTTGCTTTTCTCCCCCTCATACCCAAAAATGATGTTTGAATTGCTTCAGTTGTTCACTGTATGTTAATGCATTATAATGCAGCTGTGCCTTAAGTACCTGTCTGAAATTTGAGAGTTTCCCGAGGGAATGGAGCAGTAAGGTTATATAGTTACAAACAACTTCTGGGACTATCTTAGTCTTTTAACCCTGGGTTTGTATACACAGAGTTCATTTAAGTAGTGGCGTTCAGTACATAAAAGACAAATTATTTAGATTAACAGCCAGCAGAGCTGAATTTCCTACATGTGGTAGAAATTCTATACAGTTTTGTGTTCATATTTTCATTACTCTCTCTGGGACGGGACCACTTTAATACTGTGGTCACTTAAGCAAACTTGACTTCCAGGAGTTTTAGCACATTTGGCTATTAGCCAGTAAACCTTGGGAACCATAACCCATAAGGCAAGATTAACTAAATGTGCCTAATGCACATGAAAAGATACAGTGTTTCTGAATTAGCATGACTTGCAAAATGAAATCAGAGTATCTGTCTATATTTTAGGGGAGGAAGGTACATGTTGAAAACCAGAATTGTAAACTAATTGTAAACTAATGCTAATTTATACGGGACTAAGTAATTTTTGTCAAATTTCATTTGCTCAGTTAACTGACTTCATAAAATTTGATGAAACAGAATAAATAATTGTTCACGCTGTAATGGCTTATCATGCCTTTAAAGTTTTAGGATTTTTTTATTGATAACTATTTTGAGTGTACACATGCAATATAGAACTCGGAATTAGCATGCTGTAAATTCTTTGATGCAGAAATCCAAAATTTTCAGCAGGGAAATAACTGTGGTGATGGTACCTTCCAAGATAATTAGCTTTTTACTTTACAAAATCCTGATTCCATAGCCTGAGCTAAGAAGAGCAGGAGAGGAGGGGGAAAATATATTATTGTAGTGGTGTTAGTTTTTATTATAATGCATGTGGAATTTCTCGTGAATTGAAATGAAAAATGCTGGTCAGAGAATTTGTTTCAAAACAGACAAGTTTGTGGATTTTTTTTTTTTCTAGTAAGCAGATCTTTAGGTTTGGGGTTTTTTCTTCCTGCAAGTTTTATGTTCTTAACATTAGATTTGCCTTTGTATTGTGTATAGGAAATTCCACAGAACTGTAGTTACATGTTTGAGGTAATTTGAGCACTAACTAACACGAACAAAGCAGTAAACCAGTCTGAAGAAAAGAAGCCTCATAGCCAGGGGCAGTTGACCTTACAGAATTTTAACTATGCAGGGGTTAATGTGTTTTCCGTGATTTGATCTAATAAAAGAAATCAAAGCAGACATGGGGATGTTCAAATATTACAGAAGTACAGGAATCCTGTCATAAAGAGGTTATCAAAGAATAGTAAGGTGGCTTAGTGGAGTCAAACTTGTCAGAAGCAAATGCAAGGTTAGATGTCTTAAAGTCTCAGCATTCTAATTCTGTCTTGGTCTTGGTTTGTTTCCATAGATGCATTATAGGATATCCCTATATCAGTAAAACTATGTAACCACAAAAAATGTAACATGCTTAAGGCCAAATATAATTTTTTAACTGTTCACTAGGTATTAACCCCCTTCTCCTTGCCCAAGACTTGTTTTTTTTTCAATAAAATGTTGTCTAAAAATGGAATGTGCTGTAATTGAGACTGAACAATTAAAATTTTTGAAAATGTTAGTTATGTTTAAGTTGCTTACCTCTCTTTCTAGGGTAGGGGGAGGGAGTGGCTTAAGCAGATGTTGTGTGCTGCTTTTGTGTTCTCCTTTAGATAAGGAGAGTTTCCAAATCCAAGGAAAAGCTGGGAAAGTGTTTTTGTAGATGTCTGAAAATAATATTGTGAAACTAAAGCTGCTTATGCTAGGGTCCAGGTTAAAGTAGGTAACTTTATTGTTACATTTTTTTTAGAGAAAAGTAGGGAGCAAAAATATGCATAAATTGGATGACAAGTAGGTAAGATTTGGAGAAAAGGAAGGACAGGTGAAGAGGTAGAGCTGATGTGTTATGCCTTTGTCCTCCAAACTGATAAACTTGAGCTACGCTGAGCCTGTCAGACTCTTGTTTTCTGGCTGAGAATGGTTGCATACAAAAAGCCATGAAAGAGAGTCTCTCTGTTAATATACATTTGAAATAATTATTTACTGAACCTGAATGGAAGCCTCCTACTACCCACCCTTATAGCCCTCTGATCTGGAGCAGCTGAGAGATGATCTTAAAATGCTGGAATTCTCTCTTCTTAGGGACTTGGCTGAATTGACAATATCAGTCACAAAGAATTGCTAGCAGTAACTTCAACATTAATAAAAGCAGGTGTCAAGTGATGGCAGCTGATGGGTATCAAGTTAGCAGCATCAAGCTTGAAACACCTTGTCTCCTACCCCACTATCCCTGTGTGCTTCCCTGGTTCATAGACATTTGAAGTTCCAGAACCTTACTGCCCAGCTGCACAGAGTCCTGGAGGACAGGCAGAGATGCTGCTGGAAGAACAGTATGCTGTCCTTTTATCATAGGACTCCATTTGCTATTAATGAGATGTTAAACATTTGAATTTTCACTCATAATAAATACACAACTCTGTAATTTTTGAATTTCAGTAATTTGAAGCCAAGAAAGGACAGACTTGAAAGTATTTCTGTCATGTCAACTTAAAATAATTTGCATTTGCATTTACAAAAATTTTGCTACATATAAAGCACTTTGTTTAGAATCCAGCATTTAAATTTTGCCTAATTCTCACTGTCAAAGAATAATATTTTATTATCGTGTCACTTACCTTCTAGAATTTTTTCTTCTTTTATTGTTTATTTTGTTTGCTGAGTTGGGATGATTTAAAACTAGTGTTTATTTTATATGCATGATCTCCAGAGGAAATTTCTATTATTTTTAAAAACTGCTTTAATATGTTGTTTCACCAAGTCAATACTACAGCAGTATAATGACTTTTTCCTTTTTAGGATCTTAACATGCACCTTGAAGATAAAGTCTACCTTGCAGGAAACGTTTTTACCTTAGCAGACATTTTGATGTACTATGGGTTGCATCATATCATGGTAAGCGTTGAGTGCATCATTTTTATATGTACAACTATCATAATTGTTCTTTATCTAAAGGGCGTTTTATTGTTGTAGAAGTTGACCTACTGAACAGAACAGAGGAAGATAAAACTTGTTTTTAAGATTTTCATTTTATTCTTTAATATTTAGCTATGAATCTGTCAAAAGACCTGTAGTGTCAGAATGCTTTAGTTTCTTCTGCAAAATGTAGCAAGGATGATACCTATCCCTGTGTCTCTAGGACTGAAAACTGTTGCCTGTTTGAGTCTGAAGCATGACTGAACTACAGGACTAGATAAATAGAAATAGATACATGAGGCTAAAAGGATTGTGTCAGAACTGAAAGTACTAACTTCATTAGTATTAGAGAAATACATATGCATGTAAATTAAGCTCCTTAATGCATATAAAAGAATTTGAGCAATAACAAATTGTCATTTGTTTTTCCTCAAGTGGTAAGACTTGATAAGGTACATAATGTAAAAATAACATGCTTAGAAGGAAAAGGAAGAAAAATCCACCCCAAAAATAAATGTGTTCTGAGTGGGGAAGATGTTGAGATTATTTGTAGTCTGCTCAAGCTACTATGAAGTGCTTAAAATTCGGTGCACCTTCAGTTCTGAAACCCCAAGTGTTAATTTAAAGATAAAGCAGTAGAAACTATTTGCATTTTGGTGGATGGAATGTGTTTGTAAATGAGCCATTGTCATTCTCTGGAGTGGGAAGAAACCAAAGGACTCACATGAAAAGATCTACTAAATTCTTGGGAAAAGATAAAATCAGTCAGTTTTGCATTAGAAAATTGAGAGGGGGAGTGAGGATAATTAGAAGATGCCTCTGACAAATGCATGTGTGTCTGAGAATTGAATTCAATCAACTGGGTGAATGGTTACTTTTATACAATTAAAACCAGAGCTCTGGGAGAAGTGTAGAAGAATACTACATTTCAAAATGGAAGCAGAGGGGAGGGACAATCAAGCAATGAAATTCTACGAGAAATGAAAGAGAACTTATGTATCTGTATCTTGACTGTCCAGGAGTAAAAGTTCAAATGAGTGTCAAGCAGAGGGAGAGGGAAGCTTCATTTCAGAAGGTTTTTAAAAACATGCTGGAGTAAGTCACATAGAGTTAATTCTGTTAGATCATATTTAGCTTGTAAAATATCTTAAGCAGTAGGATAGATGTGTTGATTACAGTGTCAGAATGGGTTACCTTTCACATATGATATGCAGACATAAAAAAGACTGTAAGTATTTTCTAAAAATATAATTGTATGTTCTGTAAGAGTACAAGTTCTAATGAGACTTTAAAAAAAAAAAATAAACTTGGCAGGGGAAAATCCAAGCATATTTTAAATTTAGAGTTTGCTCTAGAGTAGACCACCTAATCAAGATGAAAAGATACAAGTTATTGCTTTGGGAAATAGAACAGATGGTAAAAACAAATGACTTGGTGCTCCTGGGTGCCTGCAACCATCCAGACACTACTTGGGACAAGTGTATAGTACAGCATCTGTTTCTGAAATGTTTGATTTCATCGAAGGTAATTTTCTGAATCAGAAGGATATAAAGGGCAAGCAATGGCGTGACTGTTCTAAATAAATATGAAAATCTAGAAGCTGCTAAGTAGGTATTAGGTGTATTTCGAAGGTTTCAGAAATGATAAATCTATAGACACGTGATCTTGAACTGTAGAATCTTGTGATTTTTTTTTTAATGTCTTTTAGTTATTTTTGTTTTTCTTGTAATCGGAAGAGTATGTCCAGAGCTTCTGCTCTGCCCTAAGCCTTATGGAGGAGGCAGGGAAAGCTGCTGTATCTCGAGTGTTGTGGTTCATAGAAGCAGTTTGTCATAGCCACCACTGCTTCAGCTAAGCCTTGTGCAAAATATCGGTACGTGTTTCCTATGATGCTTTAAGGAAGGAGGTAGAAATGGGAGGCATAGGGCAAACCCACAGATCTTGCTGTCCAACAAGCTGTCTAGAAAATTGATCAGAAAGCATTACTGGTAGTACCTTAAAGGTTAATCTCTGCTTCTCATAGACTAAAACTTACATGCTAACACAGACATTAGTGATAGGATACTATAAATATTACTGACATACCACAGTCATTCTGAATAAGCCAAGTAGAAAAACTTTAAAACCCTTCTGATGCACATTTCGTTGGAAAAGTTTTTAAGACCGACCACTCTGATAGCTCAGTTCTTCACCTGTGGTATCTTGGTTTCTCTGAGTATAGATCACACATCTTTGTACTCATTCTCCCCTCCCATCCTCATTTTGCCCTTCCCATTATCCAGGAAGGATTCTGGAGTCTTCTTCTTAACTGTCCAGGCTCATCCATTTGAACTGACAGTTTGTTTACTGAACAGCAGCAACTCTTAATTCTGCAGTTGTGTGCCTGCCTTTCATTCTCCTTGTCAAACACAATAGTGCAATGTGTTTAAAAATCCATATTGTGGGAAAATAATTATTTCAGTCAGTGAGAATTAGATTCACAGGTAGTTGTTTCAGGGTTTTTGCAGACAGAATCTGGTTTGGGTCTTTTAATTAGAAATGCACACTCATAGTAATAAGCCAGGAACTATATAGTAGATGCTGTTCTTCATCATAATATAGGTCACAAACACTCAAGAAGTGGAATGCTTGATACTGCCTTTTCAATCAGTGTCATCTACATTGTCATATATAACTGATGTCTCTGTGTATGTAACATTAATATTGTTGTCTTGCAGACACTTCAATTCCAGAAATTCATATGTGGATAAATATGAACAATAAAATTCTACTAGGTTAAAACATAGATTGCAGAGAAAACATAAATTTAAAAGCATTGCTTGAGGTTAGCTTAGGCAATCAGTAAGCATTACATTCCCCCTGTGGTAATGGACTTGTTTTCTAATCTGAGGGATTTTTAATTTTTTTTTGAAGTTTACGGATGTCCTCATTCTTAAATATTTTTGACCAGCCCAAGTCCAGTTTTAGTTCAAGAGAAATAATCGATATGATGATTGATCTGCTTTTATACTTAGAAATGTTGTCAGAACCAAGGAAGTGGTCTCCAGTCTATATATCTGACTTGAAAATTTCTTTAATAAGGTCTGGAAAATTACTTGTGGGTGAAGTTTATATCTGCAAATGGAAGATGCCTCAGTCAAAATTTTGGTGTCAGAGTGAATATGATAAAGTACAAAGGAAACTAAGCAGTTGTCCTTGAGTCAGAACCACTAATACTGAACTGTAATGAGACTACAATAGTAGTTTGTTTTGGAATTATTTTTTCCATGAGAAATATTTCGTGTAATAAACAGATTGCCATTACTTTTTTTGTAAATATTCGCTGATGTTGCTTATTTTACTACTGGTAAAAGGCTTTTCTTCTAAGCAGTGATGCTAAAAATGGTTCTTAAACTGAATTGCAAAAGAAGCAGTTTTAACTTAAAAAATAAATGTAATTTTAAGCTTATTCTTTTAGCAGCAGAAAATTAGAGAAAACTACGTGAAAGTACATGTTTGTCATGAAATGCACCATCCAGGTGTTGGGTTTTTTCTCTTTCTCCCATATCTAAAGGCTAAGTTTAAAAAGTCCTATAGTATCTATCCTTTTCTTGGTGCTGAAGAGGTTCATATGTAGGCAGGTATTTTTAGATTTTCCGTGACCTGCAGGGTGTGGGAATGGGATTTTATGCCTGCATCCCCAATGCTACAGCAAGAAAATATAATTAAAGCTTGTGTATTTTTAGCCCTTTCAGAAACTCTTAGAGTTGCATTGCATGATAACCACCTTGATTCCCCTCAGTGAGCTTTGTGGTGGAAGAAAAGGACTTCTTTTTTCATGACATGAAAAAAAAAGAAACTCTGTCAAATTAAGTGTCTGCTTCTTTGCTATTAAAATAATTGCTTTAATAGCAAATAATTATTTCAACAGCAGAACAGCAGCCTTTCTTAACTTGGGGGAATTATCTAATTTAATGAGGAAGAACAGAAAATACCCATCTAACAAAATGTTGTAAAAAATGCCATGGAAGTGATCTCTAAACAATTAACCTAAGAGTTATGTTCTGAGTAAAAAGTAGAGCATGCCACAAAGTGCTTTTTAATATATTTCACTGATAGAGTACATTATGTAAATAAGTAAAAATATCTTGCTTGTTGTGCCTAGAGTACAAAAAGGGGTCTTATTATTAGCATAGCTGTCTGTTTTGCCCTTCAGATGTTTTTTCACTACACTAACAGAATGAAAGAGGACTAGTTTTCCAGGCTTATATTTTTGATTTACATTGGAGAAACAGAAGATGGAGAATTATCAGTTAAAGATTATGGGAAGGAAGTACTGTATCTGCTGCAGAATCTAAAATTTAGCTCAGCCTTTCCATAACCCATTAAAGATTTTGAAAAAGGTTATTGTAAACTCAAGGATCTTAAAGTTTCAGTATTTTAGTATTTGCTCATACTTAAATACCTTTCTTCACTTCCAGTAGTTTTAGTTTGCCTCAGAGCACACACATTGTTCTTTTCATGCACTGTGTTACTTTGTAAATGGTCCCCCAGCTTCATATCAAGCATCAGCATCCAGCTGCCATTAATTATAACACACTGCAGGTGATCGAATGGTACTGCTTTTCTTAAATGGTACTATTTGTTGGGGTTTTTTTGGTCCTCCATATACTGCACTTGCAGAAACTCAGGCAGTTTGTGAAACAGCATTATATTGCCATAGCTTCCATTTTTCATTTGTAATGCCTTTAAAAATTCTAGATTTTTCTCCCTCTTTGTTAGTGGTGTTCTGGTTAGTGCTATTCACTTGGTTAATTGCCAATAACTCTCTTATATTTCTAGATCAGCAAAAATATGTGCCTGGTTTTTATGGTTTTTCTGTGCATATACAACTGTAGGAGCAATGTTTAACATTTCCATGCCAGCAGCAAGAAGAACAGATTTTCTCATACTGCCTGAACTGGGGTTCATAACAGTGCAGAATTGCAGAAGTTGTTATGGAAATACATCTGTAGTGCTGTGCTTGTGTTCTGGCAGGTACATTCCTTAGGAAGAGCAGCTACTTGGGTTTAGGAGCAGCTGCAAGATCCCTGCTTTTTGGTTGCTGCCACAGTTAGTGTGCTCTTAACTTCCCATTATTGAGCTTTAATGCTATGTTCTATTGGTTTAGAATTCCCTTCTGCAACTCCTTTAAATTGTTCTTTCTCAGTATTTTCCCACTGTTTTGTCTTCTAGTATATATCCTTACTTTCCTTTTGCTGCTACATGTTTAAAGCTTCCCTGTTCTAAGCAGAGTGCTGGGCTGTGTGAGAGAATAGCAAGGAGAAGCAGCAGCAAATTGATAGGAAACTCCTGAAATTAAAAGGATGGCATGTCACATGGTGAAATTTGACATAAGACTTGGGTTTAAAGAGCAGCTTTTTAATCATACACCTGAATATCTGTAAATGAGTATGTTTAGCTCTTTCTGTGATCCAAAGTTTGTTGAAAGAGATTTGTTTCCAGCTGTCTTGTGCCCGACACCAAATTTTCAGTGAATCCGCAGCATCCACATAGTGTTTGTAAAACAAAGCGTAAGGAATGTGCCATCTGTTTAGTTTTTGAGGAGATTAACCTTGATTGGCATTAGAAATCTAAACATGAAAAATACCAGGCATGTCTGGATCATTATTTATCTGTTAAAACTGTCCTCTACAGATGTGCCCTTTTTCATTGACGGCTGGCATTTTCGAGATTTAAGTTAAGCTTGTTCATTAATTGGCTAACTGAAAATGAAGTGAGGTGAATCCTACACTGATTGGTTTCAGTATTGGTGAGATAGGATAGGGGAGTTGATGTGAGGATCACATTTTGTTCCTGATGCAGGTTTTATAGTCTGTTTTGACGACTACCCTGTTTGTAATTCAGTTGTAGTATGTTAATGTGAGAAAAGAGATTATGGTTAAACTGATAAGCCAACTTGATTACAGAGAAATAAGAAGACATAAAATTGCTAATCAAAAATAGTAATGCAGGTGATACAAGATGAGAATAGTTCTACGGCTGGCTTGAAAGACTCCAGAGTAACAACAGACTTTGTTGTAAAGCTTTGGGGATGCTGCTGACCTAAATTTGAAAGACTTTTAAGGGTAGAATTTGGATGTGTAACTGTAGGTAACTTTACCTAAGCCAGTCTTCTGATTGAAGATAGGTTTGAAGCTCTGCATTAATCTTAGCCACGTGTACTGTGACAAGGACCTGTTGCAATAGTGTGAAAGAGACTTCTTCCTGATTGATCTTGAAGCTGTTCTGTGTGATGGTATTTTAAATACTTTTATGAAGTATGGGCAGGTTTTCAGTTTGTTTTACTGTTATAATTTGAGTCATGCCATTGCTATCTTAATAATGTAAGCTAGCAGATCTGAACACTTAAATTATGCTGATTCTTAGTAAGTATTCCATTTTGAGCAGTAGTCAAAGAAAACAGCTCCCAGTTATCATATCCAGTCTGAAATTGCCGGGAAAAAGCCTATCCTGTACTTACAATGCACATTGAAACATGAAGTAGTCACTTTGCCTGGGAGACAAGACTGTCTGCTAAATGAACATGAAAGGGTTGTGCATGTTGTGGAACTCTTCCCTGCACCGCCCAGTACTGTATGCTGACCCTGTGAATAGAGAGATACATTAAATTCATGTAAGCTTTTCTCCCCTCTCTGTCATGCAACTCCATATTCCACCTCCAGGTCTGTTCCTTTGAGTAGATTAAATTTCCATACATATTATGAGTTTGAGTTTTGCTGTGTGGAATTAGGATAGAATATTGCTGGACTGTAACAAGTTACTTGAGATTAAATCATTTGTAAGACGATCCACTTTTATTTTGCCTTGCCACATGTTACGAGACTAATGATGCAGTGCCTGGTGTTACTGGTGCCTTGTATTTTTTCCCCATGCAGGTGGACCTCACAGTTCAAGAAAAGGAGAAATACCTTAATGTGTCTCGTTGGTTCAACCACATTCAGCATTACCCAGGGGTCCGACAGCATCTGTCCAATGTTGTCTTCATCAAGAACAGATTGTACACTAATGCTCATTAAGGCAAATCTCAATGTCATGTTGGAATGAGCTGTGGCAGTTTAGAAGTTGTACTGTCCAAAGCCACTAACCTGCAAATACTGTTTTGTAACCTTCTGTATGTGAACCGAAACTGTCAATGCCTCAAGTAATACAACTGCATTGAATTGCTGTTGTTCATTCAAGAATTTGAACTAAAGAATTGTTATTGTGTATCTGATTAAATGCAAAAATGGTAGAAAGATGGAAATGGAGTTTTAATTCACTATTTTTAAAAAAAAATTAGAGTTCTTTTAATTAAACATTCAAATGAAATTAAATTACATTATCTTTACCATCAGTTACACACTCCTTTTGCTATTTATTGAATTTTTATGTATGTCAACCAACTTTCCTTTCATTTTGTTTTCCATGGATGTTTACACTAGTTTTGTACAAGTTAAGAGCTATATTGTGTGCCAAGGCTGTGAAAAAGGGAACATGCAAATGTTACAAAGTATTTATGTGACCGAATAAATTATTTTAAAACTGTAGTCTTGATTTGACTGTGAAACTTCGTAGTTTTTCTTCAGTAAAGATTTTGAAAGGTTAGTTCACTTCCTGCTTCATTTTGTGTTGTACTGTTTTGAATCTTAGAAGCATTTCCTTTCAAACTGGATAGCGAAATTAGTATTCTTAAAGATTTTGCCTGTGCCTCACTTCATTTTTTACACAAGTGCAAGTGCATTTTTCCCACCCCCCAACAAAACCAACCAAAACCTTCAACTTATCTTAAATTGCTGCTCTATCAAGTTCATTAGCGCTGTTTAAAGTGAACTGTTGTTGTAACACATTTGGATGGGTGACTTTACTGTAGAATGTGGTCCTCTAAACTTATTTGTAACAAGTATAAAAGTGCAAACTTGAATTGTGTAATTACCTTCTGCACAATTCAGATAACATTTCTTTTAAGACATGAAAGAAACACAAAAACAATTTGATATTTTAATTGATAAATGAACTTCTGTGTTGGTTTTTTCAGCAGTGCTTAGCAGACAATTTCATTTTTACATTCTTTTGTTTCATGTACTCCTTAGAAGCCTCTCACCCAATAAATATAAAAAAGCTACTGTGGATAGATGTTTCAGCACTTTGAATGTTAAAGGTCCTAAAAAAGAAAAAAAAAGTACTTAATGAGATGAGGTAATTATAGTTTATCCTGATACATAAATGGACAGGAGACATTTGCAAGGATAAGCATAGCCTGGACAATTCCAAGCTCTAATAGGTGTTTTCTGTAGGTATATATAGTTTTATTTTTAATTTTTTTACTGAAGGTTTACAGGCACACCAAGTTATTTTTTGGGCAAAAATTTCAGAAATTTCTCACCATTTCCTGGGGGCCTAATTATCCACTTGCTCTAGTATTGCTCTTTGGTATTTAGAAGCTCACCTTATGTGCTTACAAAGACTTCTCTGAAATCTTGTCATCTGTTTGAGAGTTACGGAGTGGGCTTTAGTATAGACATACATTAGAAACTTCATTCTCAAAGCTTTTCATATTCACCAGCTTCAGAGCTTCAGGTCTTTACTGTCAGTACTTGCGTTCTTAATATCCAATTTATTCAAACATTTGTTACTTAATAGTATGTATTCAGGTGAGTTTGCTTTTTCCCTCACAGGTGGGAGCAAGTGCTGGTAAGACTTAGAAAAATAGCTGCACTTCTAAATTCTGCTGTAATGAGCCATTTTCTGTTTCAGAAGGGAAGCATGGGTGTGAATCATCAGTGCATTTGGTCAGGGTTTAGCCAAATTTCATGTTTATCTTACGTGTTTATTTACTGGTTTTGTCTATGCATTTGTAAGTGTGAATGATTTAAGTTCTTTAAAGTGAACATGCAAGCCTTCATCCATGAAAATAGCTTACGTTACAGCTGAGAAGGCTGAAATTGAACCAGAGCTAAATATTGCTGGGAACAATACTGTCATCTTTTCAGACAAGTTGTTGTAGAGATGATGCTACAAAGTGTCATTTTTTTTTTTTTTTAATTCCCAAACAGCTGCTGTTTGCAAGTGTTGGGATTTCTTGAGTTGGCTACAAGCTACTGCTGCGGTATCCCCTAGCCTCTTGTGCCAGTTTTATTTTCTCTGGTGTAGAACAAAAGTGTTACTTGCTGTTGAAATTTTTAAAAAAATAAAAGTTCACCTAGTAGAAAGATGAAATGTTTGGAAGTGGATTAGTAGTATTTAACTCTCTACTATCTAAAAGGCATTTGGTCATTATCACATAGTAACAAGCATCATTCAATTTTCTTTCTGCTTGGAGAAACTTTAGGGGATAGAGGGTTAAACACAAAGAAGGATGAATTGAGGCTTTGCCTTTAGAGAGATAACCAGATGGTATTGATTTTCTCTCCTCTCCCCCTTTCTATCTAATGCCTTTTGATCAAGGACAAATAAATCTGTAAGAAAACTTCTGAAAAAGCACACAATCTACCTATCTATCTATCTGAGTCAATCTGAGACTATGAGGTACATTTTTTACAACTATGCTTCATAATTTTAAAAGATGAGGTGTGTAATGGGAGCTCTCGAATTACCGTTGATGGTCCGTGTAAAAGTTTTGCATGGGTAAATGTTCAGCTGCTTTTAAAGCTACTTCCTCTTTCTGTAATATTTTATTTTATTTCTACTTTCACTGGACATTACTAAAAGAGACTTTGCTCCCTTGCAACCCCTTTCTCCGTTCTTAAAACTCCAGTTGCTGAAGGGGGCTGTGATGTTTTACTTTTGTTGCTTTGCATTTTGGTGATGATGATGACCACAGTGATGTGTGGAATTTATTTCCACATCATTTCATGAACAGCAACACTTTCATTTGTTAATGTATCTCATCACTGCAGTATTATTATTTTGCATAATTGTTCTAATTTATTCAAGGGGTCTGACATGTTATGGGCTTATAAGTATGTGCCCCTGGGACTTGAGTGTGTTGCCATATGGTGAGATAGTGCTGCATGACAACCTTTCAGCAACAGAAGAATTCAACAGCGAAATAAATATGATTATTGTAAGTGTTCAGTGAAATCCTACATGTAGCACTTACACTTTTTCCCTTTGATGCCAAAAAGATGACTGCTTGTAGACCAACCAGGCTGAAGCAGGTGTTCAGGTATTACATGAGATATGTTAGAAATGTGCTGTTGATTTTTAGTGTGTAACTTCACTTTTAAGTGAGAGTTCAGTTTGATTTCTGAAGTCTCTAGGGGTGTTTCTTGCTCTGAGACTTGTAACCGGGCAACAGTGATTTATAGAAAAATCCAGGTTTAATATGGAAGTAGGAAAGAGCGAGCAGGAATGAGAAATTTTGAAAGATTACACTGAACAAAAAAAAAATAGTTCTAATTTAGACCTAGGGACTAAGAAGATCTGACCATTCAAATTGAACCAAAGTTAAGGCTTTTGAGCAGCAAAATTAAAGAAATTATTTATTGGATCTTAAATGTGTAACATGCTTTCTGTCATGTTGCTGGTCATGAGTAATTTACCTTCCAGGCTGGCATTCCAGTATTTCACACAGAAAATTAGTTAGAAGGTATCACTTCTGGTTCACACTTGAAACAGACCCACCCAAAAAGTTTCCTTACCCTTCTTCACCCTACCCAGAGTGAGTACTTGTTGTCAATAGGTTTGCACCTATTGAATTTCCTGACATTCTTTGTGTAGAAAGTAATTTTTCCCAGTGAAGCCTCCTAGCAAACACCTTAGCTCTTTGCCTGTAAGAGGTGATATTTTCATATATTTTTAATCTTCTTCATCTTGTATTCATCTTTATAGCCTACCCAACCCTCTTCAAAATATTTGTAAACTGAAGTAGTTCTTCCCTCAGGAGTTTCATGCTACTGGCTGAATTTTTGGAAGCACATAGGCCTAGAAATGGGGAGCTTATTTTTTGTGAGATGCACCTTAGACTTCCCAATAGGGTTACAGTTTTGGAGTATCTTGATAAAATATTCTACAACTTCCTTTTGTTTCTCTCTCACACACATATACACACATTAATTTCAATTACAGCTGATGGAAGGTTAGTCTGGACCCTTCAGTGTGGGTCCAGAGAGCTGACTCTAAGTAAGGTTTAATGTAGATATACTTTGCAATTCAAATAAGATATTAATTTATATTAACTATTGAATATGAAAAAATTACTTAGAAGTGGTTTTGTCTGTGAAATTGACCAAGTAACATTACAGATAAAAGAGCAGTAGAATTTGACTATCTTTGTTTTTTGCTAGGTTAAAAAACCAATAGATGATCAAAAGTCGGCTGTTGATTTGGAAGAGGACAAAGTACTTAAAAAGTGTTTAGCTGGAAGAGATGAAAATAAAGGAATAGCTAGAATTATAAAATCATTATTAAGAAATCCAGTGTAAACTCTTCTGGTTCATATTCTTTCTGATCTGCTAGCATATTCTGTTTGTATCTCTGCAGGTGATTCATGATTGTCTGCTATGTTGAATGTAGAAGCTGGGAATAGATTTTTCAAGCAGATTTGCTTGTTATGGCCACAATTTGATTTTACAATTGTATGTATATACAGAACCTTGTACGTCATTTTTTTCTACCTGTTTTTTTTTTTTTCTAGAAAGAGGGATCTGTAGGCCTATTTGATTTTTTTTTTCCCCCTTTTGGTGTTTAATCTTATCTTTGGTGTTTAATCTTTTAATCTTTGATATGTTTCACAGTCTTTAACTTCAAAGTGTAATTGCAATGATGCAGCTGCTTAATGGATTGCTACATTTAGTATTTTCCCCCTAAGAGCAGTATTTCTTCTTTGCATCTATAATTGGATCATGCTGCTGCTGTCCCTGATGAAAATGCCAGGTTTCATATTCACCATACACCTGAGCACTTGGTAATCTTGATTATTTTTCCTATTTATTTATCAAAATTGACTTGGATTGCACACGTTTTCTTTGTGCTGGAATTCTATTGCAAAAGAAATTGAAGGGGAAATGCCATCATGCAACTCTTGCTTTGCCAAGTTTTCAGATTCAGGCTGGACCTTTGTATCCCACCATTGCATGTCTTGAACGTGAGATGTATCGTACCTCAGAGCCAGCTCCATGGCGATAAAAGGATACCACAGATTTGGAAAGGGGCATCAATTTTGCAGCAAGCATTACTTGTTGCTGCTCTGTGCACGTTCCTGCAGGCGTGGCCTTTATTTTCCACACTGATGGTGACTACAGCCAACATGTCTGGCACAGAACACTGCGCATCCCATCTCTCACTCTGCAGGCAGGCGGGAGGTGATTAATTTTTCATTGTTGCTGCATCTGAAGGATTCCTCTTTCCCCTCCCACACTACCTTGGCCCCTTTAGGAAGATTTTCATCCATTAAACTTTCCTTTCTCTGTTGGAAGAACTAAATCTCTTTCAGCGTTTTCAGGCTGGTGATCTAATTTGACAGCTCGTAGGTGATGTCTATTCCTCTTCAAAGAGGCAGGTAGCCCCGGGCTAGCCAGCTGCATTGTGGATTCTGCAGATTTGGCTTGCCGTTCCTGCTGGGTGTCATCTGTCTTCTCAGTCTTGCGGTGGATAATTTTTGTCCTCCCCAGCATCATCTGCCTGAGCAGTTTCTGCCTGGCAGGCCTGTCTGCCCAGGTTGAGCATCAAGCACAGCGGCCGCCCAGCTAATGTGACGAGGCACCCCTCCAAAGAGCACAGCCCCGGGCCTGCTTCGGCCAGCATCGGAATTGCAGCCCGCAAACTTCCAGCCATCACCATCGTGGTCTTGCTCTCCCATCACGGGTGCAGCCCATGGACTTATTCTGCTGGCACAAAGTATGTCCCCCGCCTCGCCCTCTTAAGGGCCGTCACTCCGATTGCTCCCGTCCGGGCAGATGTCTGCCTCAACAGGTTTGGGTTTCCCTGCCTGTTGCCGGCATTTGACTCGGACACCGCCACTTGGATGAAATAATCCTTTAGTGGATTATCATCGGCAGACAGCCCGTGGGGGAAATGACAGGACTCAGCACGTTCATCTGAAGATTCTGCAATTCAGAGCGCCGCTAATGCTAATGGGAAGCGGCAGGGTGATCCCTAAAAGAGAAAGCGGGTTCCATTGCACGGCAAAAATGACAGAGGTTGTTTAGCCTATCTTCCAAAAAAATATATGATGACTACATATGTTGATTTTCATGCTCCAAGCCATAGCTATTTCCATATTTTTGTGACTTGATGACTACTTTCTACAAACTGACAGGTTAGGGGCTCCACAAGTATTGTCTTTTTATAGCCATCACCTCTTTAAGTCCTCCTTAATTTCTTTAAAATATGTTTTGAAAATAAGCTTGGCTGAGCAATGAGAGTAAGCAGGGGAACAAAAAACAAAACCAGGCACAAATACAACAAATAGCATATTCTTAAAACAAAACCAACCAAAACAAAACAAAAAAATCCCAACATTATTCAAACAAAGGAGGAATGGTTTCAGAACAGTACTCGTAGAAACCAATGCAACTATCTGTCACAGGATTTCCTGTTGTTGCAGTCCCATAATTCTGAACCTGACATTGGTCATGATGCAAAAACTCTTTCCTGGAAATGCAGTAGTTACAAAGCCCCTAAAGTACAAGATTTCCTTCTTAACAAATAAAAAGCTGGGGCATAGGGCTTAGAGGGGCAAATAACCTGTCTGAGAGGCTATGAAAGGATGGCAGCTAAGCTGGAAAGGGTAAAATTAACATTTGAACAATTCTAGCCCAAATTAGCAATGATGATTGAGCCAGCTGGAATATCCTGCAGATACTAATAATATATGAGCATGACTGTAATTTACTGGTGATTGCCAAATGCTTACGTGTTCTGGAATCAAGTGGAAAAATATAAATACTAATTTACAGGTTGCAATAGGTGGTCACTTTTGAGGAAAAAAGATAATGTAGAAGGGAACTATGTTTAAAATAATTCTTATATCTATTAATTGCCTAATTAATTGCCTAATTAATTTAATACTTACAGACTATGTAACAGTGAAGGAGTGAAAAACTATTTTACATTATATATTTATGCTAGATTTAATAATAATGTTAATTGAAGTACTGAACACTTCCCAATGTAAGATTCACTATTATTTAGACAGGTTCCAGCTATATTTTGCCTGATTTTGGGGGAGATTGTTTCAACAAAACAAATTAACTCATTTTTAAGCCTGAGTTTAGAAGATTATAGATATTAAAAAAAAAACCAAAAACAAAAACAAAAAAAACTCATATAGTAATTTCTGTGAGCAGTTTCCAAGCTTTTATGATGTGGCACAGGATTTAATAATAGAATAATTTTTTGTGTCAGTTCTAATAGCTTTTAAAAGTCCTTTTTTTTTTTTCCTGAGCCACACAATTGCTCCTACTTATAAAAGCTACGCAGAGTAGAACATGGGAAGAACTGCTTTCTAACAAAGAATACATACTACTCCTGTTTTCTACTAATAAACTAATAATTGCTCCAACTAAACTGGCATCCTTCTGGTATTCCAGGTAGGAAGGAAGCCTTCAGGACACTAAAGGCTGCAGCATCTGTAGCAGAATTTGTGGTTCAGTTTATTCTTCATTGACTATACAATGACACTGAGAAGTGTGGTATGTATTACAGACTTAAAAAAAAAATGTGTAAAAGAAGAAACAAACTTAGATGCAATGGCCTAAATAGAATCAACCTGTTTTAGAAATTATTGAGTAGCAGGAAGAAAAAATGTCACAAACAGAAGTTAATATACTGTAATTTATTAGTAGCCGAGAGGGAGGGGATGTATATTGAAAATATTCTAATGCTCTCATAGGATCACAGGATGGGTCAGGTTGGAAGGGACCACAGTGGCTCATCTGGTCCAACCTCCCTGCTCAGGCAGGGTCATCCCAGAGCACTGGGCACAGGATTACATCCAGAAGGTACTTAAGGATCTCCAGGGAGGGAGACTCCACAACCTCTCTGGGCAATCTGCTCCAGTGCTC
This sequence comes from Bombycilla garrulus, assembly GCA_013400315.1. Taxonomy (NCBI): domain Eukaryota; kingdom Metazoa; phylum Chordata; class Aves; order Passeriformes; family Bombycillidae; genus Bombycilla; species Bombycilla garrulus. Next base: position 1,252,479 of record VXBU01017980.1, on the reverse strand, counting down.
AGTCACCAGCACAGTAAAGTTCTTCCTCGTGTTCAGGTGGAATTTCCTGTGCATTAGTTTCTGCCCATTGCCTCTTGTGTTGCTTGGCACCACCGAGCACAGCCTGGCTCCATCCTCTTGGCACCCTCCCTTCAGATATTGATAGACATTGACAAGGGTCCCTCTCAGTTGTTTCTTCTCAGGGCTGAACAAGTCCAATTCCCTCAGCCTTTCATTGTGAGAAATGCTCCTGTCCCCGAATCAATTTTGTAGTTCTCCCCTGGACCTCCTCCAGGAACTCCATGTCTTTCTCATACTGAGAACATCTCTGGGACTCTGAAATTGTTTTAAAATAAATGCTCGGGGACTTTATGTCACTTTTGCTTTCTTTAATATTTGTGAAAAGAGATGTGTTTTCTGTGGGTTTTTTTGGTAGCCTGTGTGTCCAGCAGTTGTTATTCATGTTTGCTGCACCTAGAAGCAAACTGAGTTGTTTGATGTATGTCCCTTACTCTAATTTCCGAATCATAGAAGCAAATAGGTTGGAAAAAACCTCTGATATCGTCGAATCTTACTTATGATTAAACACTACCATGTCAACTAGACCAAGTGCCATGTCCAGTCTTTCCTTAAACACCTCCAGGAATGGAGACTCCACCACATCCCTGGGCAGCCCAGCCCATTGCAGCGGTAATCCCCCTTTCTGTGGAGAAATTCCTCCTGATGTCCAACCTCAACATCTCCTGACACACTTTGAGGCCACGTCCTCCTGTCCTAGGAGAAGAGATCGACCCCCACCTGGCTACACCCTCCTTTCAGGCGTTTGTAGAGATCGATAAAGTCTCTCCTGAGCCTCCTCCGCGTCAGGCTAAACACCCGCAGCTCCCTCAAGCCGCTCCTCACAGGACGTGCCCTCCAGCCCCTTCCCCGGGCCCATGCGCATCTCTCCCCGCACAGGCGGGACCCCCATTCCCGCAGCCTTGCGGGGCCGGGGCTCCTTGGGGGCGGTTCCCACAGCCGCGGCCGGCGCGGCGCGATGACCTCACGGCGCGGCCCCGGGCCCGGCGGAAGGCGTGCGGGGGGCCGGGCAGGGCCGGGGCGGCCCGG
>VXBU01017980.1:1213797-1251349 GCA_013400315.1 Bombycilla garrulus | reverse complement strand
AGCCCCGGGAGCGGCCGGAGTGTCCCGAGACCCCCCAGGGGCGGTCCAGCTCTCCCGGGTTCCAGCACCCTCCAGCCCCTCCGAGGTTCAGCGGCCTGTGCTGGGGTTTAAAGTTGGACGCCCGGGAAGCTTAGCTGGCTTTAGTCTCTCAGAACTGGAAGCCAGGGTGTCTCTGTGGCTTTTTTTCGGGGAGCCGAGTCGGCCACCCTTGCCACGGGTATGGAGTTTCCAAGGCAGGTTTTACTTTTGGTCTTGTTCACCCAAGCTTTGTCGTGGTTAATCCGTGCTCAGAAGCGTTTGGACTAGGTGGTGGTTCAGCCTATGCTTTATTCATTGCAGTCATGACTTTCCCGAATTTCTAAATCGTTCTGCACCGTTTTGAACGTGGTGAGATTCAGGGTGTAGGACAAACACAGGTGGATACAGTAGAGCCGCAGGGCAAGTCCATCAGCTGGGGCAGGAGAATGCATTCTTTAGATGGCAGTGCCACCTCAAAGTCTTTTTTTTGGGACTACGCTGCGTGTTTCTTGAAGCAGTATTTGCTATGGTCTCACAGTGCTTTTCAATTTAGCAGGCTTTTTCTTTGTGACAGGCATATACTTAAATAGTAAATACTATTTTCTGAGACTAAAATTCAGGTCTGGCCCTAGAATACAAGAAAATGCTGACAATTTTCGTTTGTAGTGAGGATTCCTCCTGTCTCTTGCTGCAGAAGACTCCCACACTTAATCTGTAGATCTCTGTTAAGCTGCAGCCTTTAGTTCTGGTCTCTTACCAGCACTAACAGATATGGAAGCTGTACTGAGGAGAAAGAGGATTGAGATGAAGGATGCTGAGCCACAGAGGAGAGTGTTCACCTTCACAGAAAGGTGTCTTTGTCATCTGGAATACTGGTTCATTGTGTTTTATCTAAGGTGGTGGTTTGCTGGATAGATAGCTTACCCTACGAATTCTGTTCTGGTGCTCTTTTGGTTTTGTATGTACTTGGTGAGCAACAGTCCCTCCTCACACTGAGGTATGGTGTGCTGCCTGTGTTGTAGAGCCTGGTGTGAGAGTGAAAGAAAACCTGATATTCTGACTTTCATTAATCTTCTAGATGTTGGGGAAGTCTATTCAAGACTGCTGGATCACCGACCAGTAATTCAGGGAGAAATACGTTACTTTGTTAAAGAATTTGAAGTAAGTATTTATATCTTATTGGATGCTGACAGGGTCTGAAACTTTGAACAGCATTAGCATCTTTTTAGATATCATAGTAGATACATAACTTCCTTCAAAAGGGCTTGACATGGATTTTTTTTTCCTAAAATAACACACCTGTAGTAAACATCCACATCTTTAGCAAACAAGGCAGTAGTTTAGGTCTTTTTCTTCTAAAACTTTTGAAAATAACATGTGTTATTGTTTTGGGGGGTTTTTTGGGTTTTTAGGGTTTTTTTTTGGTTTTTTTTCCTGCAGACGGCTGGCAAGAATATTGACGTAGGAGAATAATGTAGGCAAGTCTGGTTGGTTCAAGGAAAGTACTGTTGGCCAGTGTGGGTTTGCATCTCCTTGAGAAACTACTTTATGCCTTAGCTGGATTCAGCTAGCACAGTTATATTTTTTTTGATTTTCATTACACAAGAGGAAATGATACTACCGGAAGAGAAGAGGAACACTTCGTTCAAAGTAATAAAATCATGAAAAATTGAATAATTCTTATTTGGTTGGCTGTAAATAAGGCTAAAGTACTGAATGTGTAGAAGTGTTTATATACGGCTTTGCCTGGAAAGTATAATTTGGTTTCCACAAGATGGCAGCAAAAGTTTAGAAAATTTTTGTGCCAGCAAAAGGCTGTTTCTATATAGATTTTCTTTCTTGCAGAATGTAGAATTTAAAAATGTAGCTGAAAATGCAGTTACACCTCAAAATTCCAGTATGCAGACCTGATATGAATGATGTTAAAATGTCTTTCTCCCTCCCCCCCCCAACCTAGAATGTAGCTTGTATTTCAAGCAAGTCTATTTTGTCTCTGCTGGTTTAGCAAAATATGGATATAAAATAAACTCTCATCAGATCTGTATTTTGTGGCCTTGAGAGTCATAAGAAATTATTTATTTTCTCTGCTTTCTCTAACTAACCTATAGGATACAGTAAGTAGTTTTAAATGGCATTCCATAGGAAGGAAAATATTAAGCTCATAGACAAAATTAGAACTTATATCTTTAGGTTGATAATTCATATATTTGTGTCATTTCACCTGAGGTCTTGTTCTGTTTCGTAGACAAACTTAATATATTCTTAGATCTTTTACTGAAATATAGTTACTGATTTATACTTCTGTGGGGGGAAAATAGCAAAGCAGAGGATTGTTTAAATTTTTGCAATTTAGAATTTCTTTTAAGTGGGCTCGGGACTACCAGCACCCAAAAATTCCACTTGTTTCTAACTTTGAGATATGAGATACTTTTTGGTTGTAGTAGGACATGTGCTTATTTTTTCAATGATTCGTACATAGTGTGCAAGGAATGGAGATTTGCACTCAGCAAATCTGGAGCCTGATTAATTAAGAAGTTTTACTTGCCTGTGCCTCTGTTTTTGAAGTTTTAAAATGGATGTGGTGATCACTGTTCCACTTCATGTGACAGAGTATTTTTTGTTTATGTAGAGTTTTTATCCAAAGTAAAATGCTAGTGAAATTCAGAGTGGGAATAGTGCTGTGGCTTCAGAAGAACAGATTTTTCTTTTTTAATTTAGACAATAAAACAAGATCATGCTGTGCTTGTAATTAATCATGATCAGTAGTGATCTCGAAGAGCTGCCTCTTTAGTCAGCTGTGTTATATTATTTTTAGTGAACTTCATTGCTTTACTTCAGTTAAAACAATTTTACTTGCACTGTTTTCACCTCCTGCCATACTGAATGTGGAGGGTCAGACATCTAGCAAGAAGAATCACTTCTGTGTTATTTCTCAGTAACCAACTGAGTTATGAAAATGAAATGCTTTCAAGCTCTATTGCTCTCTGTTGTTTTAGAGACGCTGTAAATTATCTATACAAAACAGGACATTTTTCCCCACTTTGTGTAAATAGTTAACACTGTCTTTTCTCACAAGGGCCAGAGGAGTCATTTAAAGGATTTTTGTATTTTAATGTGAAGAAAGGAACATTGCTCTCTTTTTTTGGCAATTTTATCTATGTTGTTAAATAAGTAGAGTAACACTTTAGTAGACAATGGTCTAGTCTTTGAGATGAAGCTATTAGTTTATCAACTGGGAAACACAGATCTTAAATTTGTGAAGTAGAATTCCTTGCTAGCCACTCACTTTCTTTCATTTTTGTGGCAGGAAAAACGTGGCCTCCGAGAACTGCGAGTACTTGAAAATCTAAAGAATACGATCTTTGAAACGAATGAACGTGTTCTTCCAAAGTGTGAGCAGGCAATGCAAGACAATCTGAGTGAAACCTTCAAGAGATGTAAGCAGGTTGCTTCTTATTGCTCTCAGTGCATCATTTTGAGGCTTAATTTAAACAGTTTGGATTCAAAATATGATTTCTTTAAAAATTACCACACTTGGCTAATTTTCTATTCTTTATGTGCTTTGTTCTCACTTCTGCACAACTTTAAAAGGGAAACAACAGGGACGTTTCTGATTTGTAGTAGTCCAGCCAATCAGCTCTTGCTAAGGTTACATAAAAGTATTTTGTTGATTTAAGTAGAAGCTGTTTCAGCTCATTCTCTTCCTGTTCACTTGGAAATATTGCTCCACGTTGACTAAAGCCGTGGACATAATTTCAGTTTCCTGGTTTGTTGCGAGCATGCTGTGGTGTGACCTTCAAGTTTCCTTATTTTCCCACAGGAGTGCATAATACTGTCTCCCACCACTTAAAACTTCCTGCTGTATAGCTATGAAATTCATTATTACTAGTATTATCATTATTATTCAGTCACAAATTGGGAAGTAATAGTAATTGCATACTATTGCATACTACAGTTTCATTCTTATTAATAGATTCCTTTACTGCTCAGATTTTAAGAGAATGTTTGAAATTTGTACTAATTCTTAAGTGTTCTTTTTTTTTTCTTACTCATTTAGCAGAATGGCTTCTTCAGAGGAGGTTGTAGGAGAGTGTAGGTACAGAGCTTTAGCTGCCAAATTTATGCAGTTGAAATGTGCCACTGCGGGTTTTGTTACAATTTATGTGTGGCATGTTGTATAAGCATTTAATTTCCTGTGAGTTATTTATATAGCATCTGGCATATGCAGAACAGCATATGTCCAACCTCCCTGCTCAAGCAGCAGTAGCTTGAGCCAGTTGTCCAGCACTGCATCCAGTTGCTGCTTTGGAAATCAGTGTATTTAATTTTGTGTTAAAATTAAGTGTTGAGTTAGGGGGGAAAAGGTGCGTAGGAATACAGTTCCTATTTCCATTGATGTGTTTTCCCAGGCTTAGTCTGGGAGAAGAGACGGACTTCAGCATAAAGATGTTGTACATGTGGAGTATATACACAGCTGATGGGGAAAAAAATAAGGAAAAAAAACCCCAACTAACTAAAACATAGAGTTTGGTCACCTGTTTCTACTTACTGACTTGAGAGTGGTTTTTGATGTCTTCTGAGGTGCTGAGTAGTGCACTCCAGCTCATCAGCAGCACTAAGAGTGTGGGCACAAGAGGACCTCACCGCTTTTGGCTTCCAGAGCATACAAAGATTGAACTCTGCAGTAAGCCTACTTACTTTCATAAGTGTAAAAGTTGTAAGTGTAAAGCATTTTCTGCAAGTTCAGGTGACTCTTGGGCAGAGTTAAGTGACAAAGTGGACTATAATCTTCACCTTGAGATGCCTTAAGCTTAACTTTCATCTTTTCCAGACTCTGGAAAATATGTGTAGTATATAACATTAGTGCAGAACTCTAAACTTCATATAAAGTTAGCAAGTTCTCCTCACAGTTTAGTTAGAAAAACAATCCTTTTCCAGCCTGTGTACCAAGGACACTGTTGCAGCTTCAGGCCCAAAAAGTATAAACAACAGTGAATCGAGGAGAGCAAACAGGGAGGATAGAACTTAATAACCTGTAGCTGTAATTGGACAATCAACCTAATATGTAAATGGACCAAAACTTATAAAAGTGTGAAAACTCATGACCAGGCATCCATCTTGGGTGGAGCCATGGCCAGGCTCTTGTACTGCCCAAGGTGTATCCTTTGAAGGCCTTTTAATAAATGCCTACCTTATTCCTTCAGTACAGTCCAGCCTCTGTTCTAGTTAGCCTCTCAAGGCATCAACTGCAACAGCCTTGCATCTTCTAAATCCCTCTCAGGCAAGTTTCTTTGATTTATAACAGCAGACTGACCTACTGCAATTTGTTGTTTCAGTGCAAGCTGCCAACGCCATGATCCATAGACTCCAAGAAAGGGAGTATGAAGTGAGAAAGGTAAAGGATAGATGGATAGATTTTTATTTTGTGATCTGAAAGTCTTGTGCTTCACAGCAAGTTTGTCTGCCTTCAGTATAGCAAAACTTAAAAACATATTCTTCTATACCTTATATATTTGCAGTAAGACTTCTTTTGGGATGATTTCTACACTTATAAAATGCACACTGCAAGGTTAATGCATCTAGCTAACTCTTTCTACAATCTCCTGATATTTGGAAACTATTTTTTTATTTCCTTTGCTTTATTTTCTCTCCTAGCTCAGACTATAACATTTGTCACATACAGGGAAAGCTTAAATATAAAAAAAGCTTATTTTCTGTGGAACAAAAAACATCTACTAACCTACCAGAATGGAAATGTAAATCTTTCCTAGTTAACTGAGAACATTGACCATATTATATATATTGCTTGTTGAAAAGGAAGTGGTTTTTTTTCACTTGTGGATGGGTTATTTAATGAAGGGCTATATTATAGGAACATGCGAATCATTGGAACCTTTTCAGTTGGCTACACTTTGCTTATTTGAAATACATGTGCTCTGAATCTAAAACCTGGAAAACTATACAAGAAATTAGTTTCATGTAGTTCCATTACTACTTATTTGTTGTGTACCTGAGTTATCTCTTTACTTGCAAAATGCTGTTGATAATTTAGTTCAGGAAAAACTGAAGATGTTTCCTTGGCCTCAGGCAAAACAAGCTATGCATTGATGGATGTAAGCTGATAGTCATGTTTTTCTTTCCTTTTTTGCAACTGATGAAGATGGGCAGTCCAGTTGCAATTGAATACTGGTGCTGTGCAAACAGCATGTCTGAACACAGACAGAGTTTGCTTATGTCTGACACTAGAGTAGATGCTCATAAAGAGGTAGGAAGTTCTTACAGTTTTGCTACTGTTTATTTGAAATAAAACTTTAAGAAATTTATAACTTAGAAAAAGAACAGTCACTTAGTAAGAATGGTGACTGTTCTTTTTTAGAAATACTAGCTGTATGTTTCCACATTTTTTTATTATGTAGTGGAAGAGTAGTTATAGGTATCCAGGATTCATAGCATTTCTTAAAATTTAGATAGAAGACATTTTGGCTTGAAACTTTCCAAGTGGGAGTAGTAACATGTAGGTGACTTTTTAAAAAATATAGATAAAAGTTGTCATTGTAGTGCAGTCACTTAAGGAGAAATACCTATTCCATACTTTTCTGGAATTGTGTTCTGAAAAAAATAATGAGATTTTGTCGGAACTTAGTGTCAGGTTTGGGTAGGTGATGTGTAATTGTATCAAAAAATGGTTGAAACACCAATGTTTCAAAACCTGTTGAATACAAAGTAGTGTACCACTCAAACTGTTAGTGTGCAGTGGTGTATTTTGTCAGTAGATGTTACTATATCTGTTGCAAAAAAAAATGGACCTTGGCATGATGTTGTTAAAGTGTATCAAGGGCTGCACCGAAAAAAAGTCGTGTATTTAGCCAGTGCAGTGTGATCTTGAAGAACAGCAGAGTGTTTAAGAATACATAAATGAGTTCCCAGTGCCTTTAGTTGACAAAAATGCCACACATATAAAAGAGTCATTGCTGATACACTGAAAAAGGAGTGGAGCTAAAAAAAGAAGAAGGATTAATTCTCTCTTTTGCTGGGAGATGGAGCAAATGGAAGAACAACTGCCTAGATTTATTTTGGCTCCTGCACCTGTAATAGAAGGGGGCCAGACTGTCAGTACAGCTTGCAAGCAATCCACAGAATTACATTGCGTTTTGTCATGTGCGTTGGATGTGTGTTTGATCTCTTTTTCTAGATATCTAGACATTTTTAATTTTTTTTTCAAGATAAGATAGTGAACGGAATTAGACTTAGCAGAAGCCAAGCAGTAGGAAAGTATGAGGGGAAAAATAACTTATTTATAAAGGGAGGCATAAATCACAGTGAGAGCTAGCTGGCTAAAGCAGAAACACTAGCTGCCAGTTTCAAAACATTTAATATCTCTGTTGTTGTATTTTATGGAAATAGCATGATTGCTAATAGTCACATTAATAGTATTGCAAACCTTTTACCACTTGTTTTGGATTGGCTATACAAAAATAAATGTTTTCTTTTTAGTTTCCCCTTTCCATATGCTTTCTTGCTAGTTTCCAGGTAGTTTAACATTATGTAGCTCTCATTAACCCTGCTGTTTTAGTATGGAAATGATTGTTTAAAAGTTTGTATTTTCCTCGTGTCAGCTTCAGGCAGACAAGGTGATGGCTCGTGAGGAGAAGTGCATTGCCCACTGGGAGGAGTTCATGAAAGAACAGCAGAACAAACGTGCAGAGGTGGACGAGGAGCACAGAAAAGCAATGGAGCGCCTCAAAGAGCAGTATTCTGAGATGGAGAAGGAACTGGCCAAATATGTTTCTTTTTAAGAATGCTGGATTTGTGCCATGCTCAGTTACTTCTGACTTAAATTGAAGTTCTTTTGGAAAGCTGAAGCTGATAGAAAAAAGGAGAATTTCCTCGACGGACTTGCTACAGGGAGAAAGGGTTTGCATACTTTCAACTTAAGTGCCTATCTATGCTTTTTTGGTTCAGGGCAGGTGGAATGCCAGTATTTCTTTGTTCGTTGGAAGGTGGAACTATAATTTGTGCAACTACATCAGCTCAGGGAGTTGCAAGCTCTAGTTCTCTCCCATCGGCAGAGTATCATATCATTTGGGAAAAGAGACTAATGTAGTATCAACTATCCTGGTGTGCAGCCACAGTCCTTTACCAAAAAGTAGGTTAATAGATTCCAGCCATAGTTAGCTGAGAATTCACTGAGAAAACTCTATATTCTGCTTGTAGATTTCAAGAAAATAAACTTGTCTAATGGAATATTTTACTTTGAAGATTAACCAGTAAAAGATCTCAGCAGAGTTTTAAATCCAATTGTAATTCAAGCTTTTGGGTTGTATGTTCAGTATTATGAAGTAAAGTTGCAATTTGAATGGTTTTTGTTAACATAAAAATTGTAACAAGCTTGGTCAACAATTCCTTTTTTTTTTCCCTGTAAATGTCTCAGGCCTCTCTTTTTAAGCTTTACTGTTCTAAGGAAAGTCAAAACAAGCTAAAAAAGTGATCATGAGAAGCATATCAGTCTTTGTATTAGCTTCGTAGCTAGTACAGTTTTACCTTAAATACTTGGCATGCTGTTGGTTTACGTAGGATATGCTTTTCAGAACTTTATGAAGCAATTGAGGTAAGATTTTTGTTTCTTTATCAGCACAGCATATGAGCAGATTAGTGGTTAAATGCCTGTAGTACTGATCTGCTTTCTTACCAACTTTACAGCATATGTGAAATACGCTCCTGCGCTGCTTTCCTTTATCCCAAACTTGCAGTGACCAGCAGTGTAACTGAAGAAGTTAACTTAATCAGTTCATTAACCAAGGAAAATGAGATGTGGTACCTTAATGAAATTTGCTGCAAGCTAACCGTTAGTGCAGGAAATATCTTTCCATAATTTAGCTCATGTCCAATGTAGAATGGGAACAGGTAAAAATAAACAGAATTTACACTTTACCTGTATCGCAGCAGTAATATACCAACAAGGGTTGCTTGTATGGGTTTATGGCTTGGTTTCAAGGTTCCATTCCTGGCAGCATGTTGATAGTGTGATTAAAGTTAGCAGAGGAGATGGAGTAAGTATTTGAGATTTCTTTCAATAACCCTGAATTCCTGCCAAGTGGCTCTGCCTGCTACCATAGGCCCAACAGCTTCATCAATCATCATCATGTATCTGGATTGAAAAGAGGATTTCCCAACACTGGGGCACACTGGAATGTTGTTAATTCTCTGTTCTGAATGGAAAAAGCATAGCTGTCTCAAAAGGATCCCACACATGAAAAATAGGAAAGCCTCTTTTTGAGCAACTCCTATCTGGAATGGAGGGTGACTTCTTGACTTCTGTAATATTTCTCAGCTTGTGTACCTGTGATGAATGTTGTTATTAAGGTCAGACTTTTCATTTAAAAAGAAAAAATTGGTTCTTGCCTGTCTTTAGAATTGGGTGTAGAATAGTTTTGTTTGGAGCACAGACTGGAAGTGGTTTCTCTTACCAGATTTTTTGATGTATATGTGCTCAAAGCCCAAATATCTTTGTAACAAAATGCATTTAACTGCATACTGAATTAATTTTAATTTTTGCACTGATAATTTTTATTAAGATTTAGATGCCTAATTAACTGTGCACTGGAGCTGTAGGTTTTAGTATTTCATCAGTTTGAGGGCTCATAAGCAATGATGCAAGTGTTATAAATTGGATATTCACTGGAAAATAAAGTGGTATTTCCAAAACCTGGGATGTGTGCTCCTGATTTTTTGAAAGCTTCTTAAGTACTAACACTAAAAATATGTTCCTCTTTCAAGATGTTTTATGCTAAAGAATCTTTTATGCTGGAGCTGATTTGAAACACTCTTCTTCAGAATCTGTCTCTTGGTCAGTGTGGGGACTAAATGAAAAATACCTGTTCCTGAAATAATTTTATTTAGTTACTTGCACTCTTTTTTTTGCATTATACACTGTAGGTGCTTGGAAAAGCTTAATAATCTTTGAAGCAACTTGCCAACATTTGTAGGAAAACCTGTTTTTCTGTCCAAATGCTTAGAAAAAATCTCTACCGATATCTGATGTGTCTAATACTATCTTAATATGTCTGACTGATAAAGATTCCTGTCTTCAGTATTTTTTTATCAAAGTTGGACTATGGTCTGTCTGGACACAATAGTTGTCCACAGTGCAGCTTGCTTTGCAGAGTTCAAGGTTTTGTTATTCACAGTCTTGGCTAGTTGGGAGAAACAGAAAAATCAATAGTTTAATAGTTGGTTTTATGCTGCTAGTACATGAAGGAAGTGTTTCACGTTATACTTGCAATTTTGCATGACTGAATTCCATAGCTTTAAAAATCTTGAGGATTTATTTAATCCATGTTAAACCTGATAGAAGTTTGTGTTGTATTCCAATAGGAGTTGAAAGAGATCCTCAATATAAAGTTAACTTCTAGTATGAAAGGTGAATTTTGCAATCTGTCTTCGTACCAGACTATCTGTATAACTTTTCACTTAACTATTAATGCTGTTTATTTTGCTGAACTGTTCTTTGGAACAGAAAGTGGGATTGGGAGTTATGGAACCACTGGAATATTTTCTTAGACTTTATGTTCTAATGAACACTTAGCAAGAAGCTGGTCTCTTCCTTGGAACTGCTGTATGAAATCTGCCCCTGCTGTATTTAGGAGCAATAACAAATTGAGGAACTGAAGAGATATTTAAGAGTTTGGGGTTTTTTTTAACTGCCTTATATTAACAATGAACCTAAGTGCTGTTCTTTGTGGAATGTTTTATATCTAAGGCTGACCACAATGTTTTATTCTTAGGAATGAGGGAGAATGCTGATTTGTATGTTCTTCCTCTGCTTCTTTCTATGGTGACACTAGGTAATACATTTTAAAGAATAGGTAGATCATTACACCATCACATGTTCTCTGGCTTGTTAGATCTTTCCTCAAAAATTGTGGAGTTTTTTTTCAGAAGTCAAACTATACAGCAAATGTGTGGCATAATCAGCCAGTGAATTGAATCAGTTCACTGCTGAGTTGAAAAATGCTTTATGTGTCTCCAAGGTGTGGATTCTGAGGTTGACAGAAGTTCCCCAGCAGGTGTCAGTGTCGTCTGGAGAAGGAGCATGAGGAAGCCTGGTTTTATACAAGGTATGAACCGTAAATGCTGGTGTTCAGTTGTAACACAGTGTTCTGTGTAAGTAAAAGACGTTTTATGGATGAAGCCTCATGCTTTTATATATAAAGTGACACTACTTACCAGTGGCATTTGCCCCATTAGAACAGGACACTTATTAAAGTTATTTATGTAACGTGCTGAAGTGAACAATGTTGTCTAAAGTTATTTTGCATTCTAATTAAAATTTATTATAATCTGAGATTAGACTCAAATGTTGGAGATTAAAATTTTCAAGAGCTGCATTTTTACACTACTGTTGGTTTTAGTGGATCAGGTTTTTTGAAGATTTGATGCAAAAATTTAAGCTTATTGACAGATATTGTGCCATAAAAAGGAAATGGGATCTTCTGCAAATAAAATTTGTGGGCCAAATTACTGCACCGTGTATTTCTTTTAAACAGTCCAGTTGTTTTAATTGCTTATAATGAAATAAACTTCTCAAAGTACTAAAGATGCAGTATGGCCAGTGCTGTTGGTCAAGCTTCTGATCTGTGTGTCAAGGTGAAGCAGAATTTGCAGGAAGATGGAATTGAAGCAGCTGTAGTAGGATGTTATTGGTTAACACAACTTTCATAAATAGTTTAGTCAAAGATTGTTCAAAAAAATCCAAATAATGCAGACACTTAAAAAGGAAGGCAGAACTCAAAAGTCCCAGAGTCTATTTTGAAGCAACTAACAAAGGGAGTTTTCTAGAGGCTGAAAGAAATCCTGTAAAAATACATTACTCTGCATCCATATACCTCCCAGTTCTGCTGAGTGTACAGTTTTGCATGCAGTACCTTGGTGGTTTTATATATAAGTGATGAGCAAAGTAGGAACAAATTTTCTCACTACAATTGTGAGCATTAGAAGGAAGAAAATCTTGCAGAAAACCTGCTAGGGTGTAGCTTTGAAAATCTGGGCTCAGACATATACTTCCCAACTAGAAGTCATGTAGAACTATCCAGCTAAGTTTCAGTTTGCCACATTATAGGCTTTGTCTGGGCCAAATCAGAACACAGATGGTTCAGATTTTTATTTAACATCATGTCATAGATGGTGAAGAAAAAGACAACCCTTTCAAGATGAGCTGTTGAGACAACCGTACTGAAGGGTGGACAATACTGTATGTTAAAACTGTAATTTAAAACAAAAATTTGCATTTCCTTAGTCTTCTCCACTAATGACTCACTGGGTGGATACAAAGAGACCTGCTACTGAGTATATATATTTTTTTTTTTAATCAGACACTGCATTTAATGTGATGTACTGGAATTTAGTGAGAACCAAAGCACTATTTATGGCTTTTGCTTGGTACTCACTACTAAAGTTTTGAGATGGACATAAATTCATCCAGCATTTCATGACATATGTTCCCAATATTCTCCTATCTGAAAAAAAAAAGAAAAAAAAACTTTGTTCTTGCTGCAGTAAATGTTGCAGGAACTGCATTTTTTACTTGTCTTTGAATTAATAGTAAAATAAATTTATCTGGCTTTGGAAGTCTTGTGGGCCAATCCCTAGTCAGTGCTTTCCCATACTAGGATATGCAAAAACACCTTTTGCTGAAACATGTTCTAGAATATGCAAAGCACTTTGCAGTAGCTTTATCTCTGGGAAATTTAGTTCAGGATTGCTTGAGGTCATAGGAAGTCCTTTATGAGTGGATGCAAGTTTGTCCTTTCCAGATGTTTTTAGCCCTCATTAAATAAATTCTGATTCCTGAAAATCCCCACTCCAGATGGCTCTAAATATGTTCCCATATTTACTATGTCAACTAGAAACCTAAGCTGAATTACATAAATAGGAGATGCTGAGCATCCTTCCAATGTACTGATTTGAAAGAAAATTGAACATCATTTATTTACTAAACCATGAATGTTCAAAATTGTGAAGTAGAATTAGTAGTATGCCTAGGTAGCAGCTTGGTTTCAAGCAACAAATTAGCTTTTGGAATCCTAAGGAGGAGTTATCTATCAAGCTCTCAAAGTCCTAAAGATTCAAATTGGTTTTTAGAATAAGCAGCCTGCAATACATCTCCAGGGTGGAAACATTTTCTGGAATCAAGAAGCACCTGAAGCTAACAGGACTGGGATATTTGTGTGTTGAGCAAGTTTAGAGATGCTCATTTTATCAGCCAACGTGGTGAATTTGTTGTCTGGGGCACCTTGCACAGAATACAAATACTGTACATACACCTGGTGTAGGACAGCACCTTTCTCCTATTTAGTGTAACATTTTTTTGTGTGCCCCTGTATCCAGGACAAGCGGGTCTAATCATTGACTACCATCTCTGGTTGGTTGTAAAAAGACTTAAAAAACCAAAACACCAAATCTCAAAATATGTACTCGTACTAAAAAAAATAAATTTGTGGTGGCCAGGATTCATTGTGTTTTGAAACTTTCTGGCAGCTGTTACTTGCAGATGATACAACAAATGCAATTTCCTTTAAAACATCCTCAAACAGATAGAATATTATGTAATAAAGCTGTCTAATTATTGACTTTTATTTCTTAGCCAAATGTTGAGGTAGGGACGAAATGGACGATGCAGCCCATTACATCAGGTTGTTGTAGAGTTTGTATTTGCCACTGAGGTGGTCACCATCAGCACCGGTTGCTAAATGCAAAAATCTTCCTTCAGTTTGTTTTTAGAGGATGCAAGTCCCAGAGAAATGTGTGGTGGTCAATCTGGAGCATGGAAAGCCATAGCAGAGTTTCTGCTTGCTGTCCCTTAGTCCTTAAACCCCTCTGCCTTAGAAGAAATAGCATACCCTTTCCAGGCCCAATTTTACTTTAATCAAAAATCAAATTGGAAGTCCAAAACTGTGTTAAATTTTCATTGTCTTTAATCAAAATAAAGAAAGAGTCTCAAACTGAGCTCTTGTTTTACAAGTTTCAATTCGCATTATATTTTGCCTGTTGACATGTAACTGGACTAAGACCACATACCTCTGTGAGGAGGTTATCCAGCAGCCATTCTATCAGTGCTACTGTAGGTCATTGCCTCAGTGTGCTCCCTTTGAAAAGGCTGCCATAAAGAGAAACTTCAGCTGAAAACTATTTCCAAATAATTTTCACACAGTAAGGAATTATTCTTCATATATGATGTGATTTCCACGTGCACCTTCCTTCTGCTTTCAAGTTCCCAGGCTGGTTTGTCCCACAGAATCCAATAAAGCAAGTGTAATTTCTCCCTAGGGTCTTTTCTGGTCATGCTTGATATCACTTAACATAATGAGCTTTTTACTCTCACATCATAAAAGGTTTTGTTTGAAATTTCTCTTTTTTTTCTACTTCAACAAAAAGTGTTGCTTACATCCCTTCTAAAGAATGCTCTGAGTTATGTGAAATGTGGACATGTTGTCTGGGCCAACCCCTTATCTCTGCCAGATTCAAAAAGTCTGGTTCAGTACAGTGGCTTAGACTGCATGTTTTTATTGTGTTTTGTTTCTTTTAAAAATATGTATGTGTGTGTCTTGTTAAAAAACACTGCTGCCCCTGTCTAGGAACAATGCAACACTCACATCATTTCCTGAAAGAATAGAGTTGGAAGGCAATTATCTACTCACCAAACAGGCTAAAACAACAGTTCCTGATATTCTTCTCAAATATTTCAACTTCCCAGGAATCCGGAAAAAATAATTCCATGAGACGGTGTTATGAATGAAGGTATGACATTTCAGTTTCCTTCTCTTGGAATCAGACATCCAGGGGTAATAAATTACCATGTGCTTGGCACTGCTGGGAGTGGGGTCTGGCTGTACGCAAATTGTTTTTCTTCAGAGCAGGAACAGTGAAGAGCTTTCACATCCCCCTTTTTCCAGTGACAGGCAAAGGCTTCTTAATGAGCTTTCATTAGCGATCACATGAATTACACATAGAAGGAACAGGAACCTGATGGCAAAGTACCTTGAATCAAATTTATTTAGATAGGAAAGTACAATAAAGACTTTTTTTTCTCCATTTTATCTCTATGAAGTAAAGACAGTGATACGCTCTCAGAGATGTGCTATACCAGGAAAATATATGGGAAAAAAATGAGTGGTGACAAAGTGTTTTTACCTTTCTTATGCATCTCAATGAGTGTAATTTTAACTAGCATTATCTTGGTCCAGTTTTTGTCAGTCTGAAATTACTGCATCTGCTTTCTGTGTTCATTTTATGCCTCTTCTTTTTGTTTTGTTTTATTAATGCTTTTGATGATAATAATAATTGCTTTTACAGGTTAATCTTCATCATATTTATTTGTGTTTGAGTAGGTCTTAGAGGGGATTGGAATTTGGATTGTATGATAGACATTATATTGGCATATAAAAAAAAATGAAACACTGCTTCTGGGAATAGAGTTGATGCTCTTGATCTTTGAAGAGCTCCCTTTAAGTGTTAAATAATCAAGCAAATGGAAAATACTTCTGAAAAGTGTGTGTTTGGATCCAAAATGAAGAATCTTAGCAAGGCAGCACAGGGAACTGTTACACAGCACTGTTAAATTTGTGAAGTATAACAAGGAAATTGCAAGTCAATGTACATCAAAAATCAAGTAGTATTAAACCAGAAGCCCTTAACTGAAATTATTCTTGCATCTGGGTGGAGTATGAAGAAAATATTCTTAAAAAGGAAAAGTGTCGATTCCATTTAATGAAGAAGGGAGATATTTCTGATTTAAAGAGAATATATAGATATCATATAACTTCCCTTAGAGTTGTTTTTCCTTTCTTAGTTCTTCGACAGAACTTGACAGGCTGTGTGAGATCAGTTGTAGCATAGCAGCAGAGGCTGAAGAGTCTGTCTGGACTCAGCATCTGGAAGCCCATTCAGCATTTACAAGGGGTCGCTTGGCCAGAAGGACCTGGACTCAGCAGAGGGTTTTGCATGTCTCCACATTGTGCTGTGTTTGTGCCAGGGAAAACAGGACAAAATCCTGCTCCTGCTGAAGCCTTTAGCAAAATTCACATTAACTTCACTGCAGCTGGAATTTAGCTGGGGGTTTTGCAATCAGGCGTGACTTCTCGAGGACAGAAGCAAGTAGTCCTTTTTTTAATAATGACCCTGAACTGTGGTGAGGAAATCTCATTAGTGTAATCATTGTTCTCATGCCACTGAATTTTCATGCCCATGCTATTTAGATCTTTGCCAAATGGAATCTATTGTTGTAGGTTTGCAACTTATCTATTTTATTTCTCTTTTATGAAAAAGTGAAGATGTGATCCTGTTTGCTGTATCAAGATGTAATTAGTTCATCACAACTCAAAACTAGCTTTTTCCAAGCATTTAAAATCAAAGGTATCTCATGAGTAATGAGGTCAAAGAACTTTAGCATGTTCCATGGCTCATAACATGTTTTATGAATAGTAGGCTGGTTGTTAGTACCTGTGAAGGGTAGGTAATAAGAGTACTTTGTCTTTTACCCAAAATGTCACAGTGGCTTTTACATGAACCAAAAAATAATAGAGGCTAAATGTAGTTCATTTTTAAGTTGATTTTTCTTTTCCTACCTGATAGCCCTGGATACATAAATAGGCATGTATGAAGGTGAACTTCTTATTTCCATTTTGCCTTCTCTCCTCTTGCTCATGGTAAAGAGGTGATAAGCCAATGGTTTCCGCAGTTGTTTTGGTAGAGCCCTACAGGCTTCACTTCCTGTCCTTTTTCCCATGGCCTCATAGTTGTGACTGCCCTAGGACTTGATGCTCTGCTTTCCACCAGTGCTGTCCCTTTGGCTTCACTTCAGCTCATGTCTGAGCTGGCAGTATAATACAAAAGGAGAAAAAGGCAATAAATTATTCCTGTTCCTGGAACACCTTTAGTGGCCATTAAGCCAGTAACAGATGTTTAACTGAAAGGTCAGATAATTTACAATGTGAAACATTATTTTGGTTGCCACCTTACACAATTAGAAGTGTGTAGTTTACCTACCTAATACTCAAAGTGTTTGTGGCCCTGTGCAATTAGCTAAAACCTAAGGTGAGAATCAGACCCTCACTCCATTATGAGATCATAAGGAAGAAAAAGGAGGGGAGAAAAAACAGTCCCATAGAGTTGAGTAAGGCAAACGAAGAGTCATTAGATCTTGGTATTCTATAATGTCTATACTGATATTTTTGCTAAGCCCTTTGATCAGAAGAAATTGAGCTGAGCAATAAACAGCTAAAGATTAGATAAGAAGACTCAGGTGTCAGCTTGCTTGGAAGCAAAGTATATTTTAGGATATGTGGTCTGGAAACCTTGGACAATCTATTATATATATTTTTTAAAAAACATGGAATTTATTCGGGAGGAGTAGAATTTATTATCGTTATTTTAATGTCTATAGAGAACAGGATTGTCACCTTTTCGTACTGTGCAAGTAATTGAGTCATGAAGGCTCCAAATTTATGTTCTATAAAATTGAAAGGGAAAGAAAAGGTCCCAAATTGTGTTTCTTTATAACAGGTAACTGTATTGTGCATCCAAGCGTAGTAGCGGGGGTGGGGGGATTATAGGGCTTTTTTTGGGTTTTTTTGTGGGGGGCGGTTCCTGAATGTGCTGGTGGGATAGCTCTGTTTTGTGCTAAGTATAATATCTTGCTCCTGGGATCTGTGTAACTAAGGAAGAGGAGAAAACCCAAATTGTAGAGACAGGAATACTACACAGATAAGGCATTGGCAGCTAGGTTATTTTCATATATTTCTTACTGTTAACTGCTACAAACAGAGAAGGGATGGAAGCTAATACGTATTTAGAACAAAGCCATTTATTTTGCATAATTAACGGATATTCATTTAGTTTTTAGGTCGGTGGTTGAGCCAGCGTTTTAGATAATTATTAAAAAATAAAAATTTACTTTCTGGGGGCTGTTGTGTTGCCAACCCGTGGCCGGATGCTCGGGCAGACTTTCCCCAATTAGCAGGTTGCGTGCCTGTTCCGGTTGGCCAACTCCAGTGTTTATGCGTCCTACACGTTACCGCAGTCAAGACTCAAAACAGTAAACACCTCGGAACACCAAAAGTGCCAAAAGCCACCTTATTTTTGTTGTTATTTTCTGTAATTATAGATGGGAAGACTGGAGAATTTAGCACATTTCTTCCCTCTTTTTTTTTTTTTTATGACTTGGTTTTTGCATCCCATAAACCCTTGGCAATGGGTACAATAGCTGCCTTTGGGCTTGCAGGAGATGAGGTCCTCGAGGACATGCGTATTTCAGCAATGACCAGTCCCTTCTTTGACCATGCCAGGTGTTGGTGGTCTGACCAAGAGAGTGGCCATCATTTCCATGGTCTCTTTGAGTGGTGAAGGACTCGCTCTCAAGGGTTGTGTTCACTTGTGTGATTTCCCTGCTCTCCTTTGTGTTTTGTGCTTGGCTTCCTAGTAAGCAATGATGCCCTCTGAGCTCTTACTTCCATCTTTTACCCATTTTTTTCCTCAACAAGCCTATATCAGGCATTGCACCGTTCTGATTTTTTTTTCCTCGCTTTTTTTTCTTTCTTTAACATGATAAATATGAGTTTGGTTTACTTTATGGTATGAGATTCTACAACGGGAAAGGTAGATGCAAGCTGTTTTCATAGAGTTTAATTAAGGTTAAGTGAAGTTCCCCCAAAGTTTGTGCTGGTGCTGTCTAATGTTTGATTTGGAGCAAGGCGCAAGCAGTGGGATCGTAAAATCAACACATGCCCCAAAGAAATTACTCAGTCACATTTGGAAAGGAGGAGAAGGAAATGTGGAAGGACCTAACAAAGACCAGGAAATCTGACATGATGATGAAGCTGCTATTGCAGTGTAATGTGATTTATAGAATAATGTTGACTATGTGTATATACTAGATTTTCATTCACTGAAATCAGCTGGGAAACGGACACAGATGTGGCTGTGGAGAACTGAGAGAAAAGATCTTTCCATCATGCCATGTTGGCTGAAGAGCAAAGAGATATGTGGGAAATGAAGTAGTAGTATTGGGGAAGAATAAAGAACAGTACTAAAATAAAATAATGTAAAACCTTGATATACAGTATGTACTTACCTGGACTACTAAATACAGTCTGCTCCACCTCAGAAGGAATATGACTGAGAAGGGAAAAGGAGAGCAAAAATCTATTGAAGTCTTGGAAGTGTGGACATAGGGGAAAAAGTTTTAGAGGTGTGATGGGGAGTCTGTTGAACCTCAGGGGGTTCCTATGACATCTCTGAATGATCCGAACCCTGGTCAGGAGGCTTTTCAGCCTTGCCAGAGGTGTTGAAGACCCTGGATTGATACTGAGAATGCCTGTGGCTTTGATTTTAATCCATGGAACAAGTTATCAACTTTGTATGAAGAATTTCAGGTCACAAAAGTTCAGATAGAAAAATAGCAGTAGTTATAAGTTAAAAGGAAAAATTTAAGTGCATGTCCAGAGGGGTTTGAACCTCTGTCCAAGAGGGTTCGAGCATCTGTACAGGGGGGTCTGAGGCACAAGATGGAGGAAACAGGGTGTTTCTTTGTTCTTTTTTGTTCTTCATAACCTCCATCTTCTTGGTGATGGTGGCATTTTTGGATCGTTTAGAATAGCAAGACACTGTCTAACGTAGATGATAGTCATTGGAAAGTAGTTGTAAATAAAGGTTACATAGGTGATAGTATAAAGGGATGAAGCTGACCCAGGGTGGGTGCAGTGTGTCTCTGGAAGCCTTGCTGTGCTGTCCTCGGCAGGGCAGAGAAATCTACTTTTGATAAGAAAGAACACGAGCCAACCACTCCAGACTACTCCTTCAGCAAGGCAGGTTGGAAAACTGGACTTTTCTGTACACTGCAGGGTCGCCCAGGACAGGGAAGACCACCACAGAGTCTGAAGTTTTTAATATAGTAAACAGCACAAAGTAAATCATAGATCTGTTCATATTCCTTTATTATCCAAGAGTTGAGAGAAAATGGATTAAATCTATTTGACTTATTACAACTGACTAGAGAAATTGGGTTTTTTATATAACACACAATTGATTTGTTGTCCACACTATAGACTGTCATTGACCAACTGCTTTGTCAGTGAACTTTCTGAGAAAATTGACCATGCTTCATCAAAGTCATTGAAGGACTCTACTTAGGAAACTTTCCATTGGCTTTCTTGGCCTGATTTCATGGTGACCTTTCCTAACTCTTGAATGCTATCCCTTGTACAACATTTTCTAACACAGATGAAGGCGTCTCATGAGAGACCTGCCTTAAGGTGTATGTTTTCCATGGATTTTAGTTCTTCAAACAATCTATTTCATACTATATGTTGTATAACAGTTGCTATCTAACTCTTAGAGAACTCTAGGATTGGAATTAGCAAAAAATCTTACATTTTACTGGAATGTATCCTTTTTCCTTTAGTATTCCCACATCCTATTGTACCTCACTGTTTTTCTGGGTAGATAAACTTTCATGTGCATTTCACATAATTCTTGAAGAGGAGAATGCACATGGCTGGTCATATCTGGTTTATTTCCAGAGTTAAACTTGTCAGTGAATTTTGGGCAAGAAGAATGAGCAGTGCAGTATGTTGGAAATACTTTGTAGGAGATGGAATGACATTGGATATTGCATGGCTTTGAAAGGTGCTATGGGGGGAAGCTAAATGGCACACTGACTTGGGGGAGAGAGAGAGGTCATTCTTCTACTAAGAAATACAAAGAATCCCTTGGGTTTTTTTCCCTATAAAGCAAATACATCCATGCCATTAGAATGACTTTCAGGGCTTTCAAATAACTTTACCATGCAAAGGTATTGAAAGGCAAGGTGGCTGCAATCTGTGCCAAACTTGTAGTACTTTGTTGCTCTTACTTATTAAGAGTTGGCTGTAAATAAGCTTTCTATTTATGTGTCCATATTTGCTTCATGTGGAAATAATAGTCCAGAAGCATGTTTGCCTACAGCTGCTTTTGCTTCCAGCTTTTCTGAAGTGTAATGTACCTATCTTGCTTTGCTTTAATACCACCACAATAGTTGTGCCCTTGAATAGAGCCTGACTCTTGAGGTGTGTGCTGGAGAACAAGACTGGCTTCTGAAGGTGAGAGAAGGGCATCTGGCTGTGGACATCTTGCAGATGAGCAAACTGTAAGGTTCTCCCAGTGCTGGCACAAGGAAAGCGGGGTTGCTGTCCTTAGGGGTGGCATAAGGAGCACCAAGAAAGCTGAGCCAGGCTTTCTTTTCACCACTAAAATGGTGTTGCTGGACAAAAACTAAGGCCCCATCAAAATGAAATTTTTCCTGGTCAACAGCGGGCTATGGACAAGAAGAAAATCCAAATAGCCTCTCATTCAAAGAAACAAAAAACCTAACACAAAGCAGAACCCACCAACCCCATCCACCAAAAAGCTGGAACCCCCCCGTCCTCAAATTCATGCTCTTGAATCTGATCACATACTTTTGCTTCAGCAAAGGAGAGGATTTCTTGAGAATTTAATACTTCAGTCCTGAGCTTCCCACAGAGCAGCTGGCTTGGGTTCCTTCACAGATACAGGGTAAGAAGTAGGTGAAGGAAGGTTTTCCAGTTAGCAGGGGCGTACTCCACAAAGCAGGGAAGGTATAGGAACAGATATAAATTAATAATTAAAAATAACTCACTTTCACCAGTAACAACAGAGAAAATACTTTCCATGCTATGTAAGTAATATATCAACATTTAAGCTGATTAAAATTTGATAAACTGCTAACTTCCCCATTTTCTGATAGGAAGGCTGGGGCCCAAGATAAAGCAGTGTCATGCTGGGGAGGACAAATACCCTAGCATCCAATAAACTTTCAAAGCATTTATTTTGTTAAGACTGATCCCTGCTTCCTTTGTAACTCTTTGTTTATTAATGAGTTGACTCATCCAAAGTCCAGCAGCTTGTTTCCACACCAGAGAGATGGATTTGCACCTCTGCCAAGTGGAGTCAGAGGCAGAGATAACAGCCAGCAACAACAAAAGTCTTCCCTGGTTCTTTTGCCAAGAACAATTGGCAGAAAGGACTCAAGGATTAACTTATCACCAGCATGGGGAGAGGCTGAAGCTCTGGAAGCAGAGGGGCTGCTGCTTTCCTGCCACAGATAAACAGCAGGATGGAGCCCAGAGCCAACACGCAGTGCAGGCTTTACCTGGTGGAGGAGGAGGAGGAGGCTGAGGCACCCAGCAGTTACTGGAACACTCTGGGAGAGCCAGCCACTTATTTTAAGTGGTCTACTAATAGTACCAGTCTCATGCAGCAGGCTTTTTTTCAGGTGCCAAAGCCGCACTGACAAAACCCTGAAGATAATTAGTTCCTGAGGTAAGTACTGTCCACAAATGCAGACATATCCTTGAGCTGGTCGAGGTCTTCTCAGGTGAGGTGCTGGGTTTTTTAAATATGAACAGTAGTCAGGTCCTGTAGTAAGGGTGATGTGAAACAAGTTCACAGCAGTTCACATTTGATGCTTCAACCTGTTTCTCTCCAGTAGTATTCTACAAAATAGTGATCACCTGTTCATATCAATGCCTCTGTGTTTGATCTGGATGGCTCTTTTGCTCAAGGGTAAAAATATAGCAACACCTGAGGCAAATTCTCTTACAAAAACTGCATCAAAATTTGACCTTGTGACTGCCTTACAGTTGTCTCTGACAGGAGACTCCTCTGCTATCTAGGCAGAGAAACTCAGGCTTCACCAAAATGATAACTCTAAGTTACAGCTCTGCAGCTGATATTTGTATGGCTTTTTTGAACAAAATACACCTCTTACCAAGTATCATGTTGAATGTAGCTGGAACACTGATGGAAATAAAAGTTCTGTTACACAAATCTCACCATGATTATGAAAAATGACTCAATATGTTTAATTTAACCAAAGAATATAGCAAATCTGAGGGTTTGTAGTGGGCTGAAGTGGGAAAGGGTATGCTATGAACTGTCCACTATAGCTGGTCTTCATACTGTTAAACCCATTTCAGATTAAGGAGAAACTGGAGCATATGATTCTTTTACTGCATCTCTTATATGCCTTAAATCAAATTTGCTTCTTGATATGACTCAATGTCAGAAACTGTCTTTCCAATCTGGCTTGGTAGAGATTATTTTTTGTTATTTTTTCCTATTCCCTGTCAATACAGCTAGATTGTATTGAGATCCTTCCACTTTTTTTTTTCTGCAGAGCTATTTTCTCCACAACTTCATCCAGCTTTCTCACTTGAGCTTTTATTGTACAATGTGTTACTCTTCAGCTTGCAACATGCTCTTTGCAAGAGTCACAGAGACACATGCTTTCCCCCCACCCCCCAAAAGCAAGTGTTCAATTCCAGCTCCACTTATTTCTGTTTGATCATGCTACTTCTCACTTCAGATCTCAGATTTGGCTTCCATGAAGCATCATATCTAATTTAGGATTCTAGTTCCTTCAGTACAGGACTGAAAAATTTCTGTCAATTTTTAAATTTTAAATTTCCTGGTATTTTGAATTCTAAAGTTAGGCTTTATTGAACTATTAATATTATTTTTGTTTCACAGCAGAAACAACAGAGTTTAAAAACAGCGTGAAGATGGTTTGCAATGAAATTTTTCATAACCACTGGACTAAGAGATGAGAAAGTTACTGATTTCTGAGGCATGAGTTCAGGATGGCAAAATAATGATTTCCTGTGAATCAACAATATTATTGTAAAAACTGAACATCCAAAATGTACTTATGCTGTGATTCTTGTCCGTGAGCCCATCTCAATCTCCAGCATTTTCACTCCCACTTTAGCCCATCACAGCTAAAGTCAGACTTTTACACCAGAGACCACACCTTTCCCATATCTATTTTTTTAAGAGTTTATCCCATTTTTGCTTGATCTATAAATAACTAATAACTAGTGTGGTGCCAAGGAAGGAAAGAAAAAACAAATATATTAGATCACGAGGCAAAATAAGAAATCAACAAACTTAAATATTTTTCTTTCAAAATGCAACCACTCTTGGGAGAAATCAACACAGCCAGTGTTATGTATGAAATCTTCACTGTAGCACCCCTGCTCCTGAGTAAAGGTACTGATATGCCATGCAAGGACATTTGGGACACTTAAATGACGAGGCAGACCAGCACTCTGGGCTGGTCACTGAGAGCCATCTTGCAAGCCACTGTCAGGCAGTGCCTGCAGAGCCGAGGCCAGAGATGCTTTGTGGGCTGCCAGAACCCCTAATGGGGCTCAGCAGTGTTCCCCACCTAGTTGCTGTGGGGTGTTCATCTACTTACCTCACCTCACCTCACCTCATGTGTTTCTAAGCAATCAGCCATACAAGCATTAGCAGTGCTGCAACCTGTTTGTCATTTGTGGTTTTGTTTGTCATGTACTTTTTTTTGACCTACTTTATTTTTTAACAATGTGTTATTGATTCCATTTGATTGTTGTGTTTTCACTGTTCCCCTTGCCTTCCCATCTAATATCTCCTTAGGTTTCCTTTTTGTGGCATCATCTTAACTTTGCTGAAGATTCAGTTCTGCTTTTCATTTGGATTCAAAGGGTTTTCACAAGGATTTGAGGAAGCTGGAATGCAGTTCTCCATCTTACGTAAGTCTTTAAAGTGTTGTCGATTTCCTGTCTTATCAATAGAAAATATAGATGAGGAACATGAACTACACTGGATTCCCAAGAGAAATGTAGGAAGAGAGGAGGCTGAGCACCTCCTCATGAGATCAGAAGGGAGCATTGTGTCGGGACCCTCAGCTTTTTCTTTGAGAGTTTCTCATCCACACACAGCAGTAACATTTGCTCAGAGGACTCTAAGCAGGCATCTTATCCCTCTTCATGCCCTTTCTTACCACAAATGTTAACAAACTTAAAGACAACACCCAAAATGTGTAGCTGCTACCTGCACCAGGTAGTAGCCTTCGATTTACTGACAGAGTAAAGGACTAGAAGTTGGGCAGCACGTACAGCTGCCATCTCACATTCTACATGGGCAGACACAGCTGTTTGTGGTTTTCCCCCTCCCTGGAGTGTTATTTTGCTAGCACCTGGCAAAAGCACCTGCTAGGGGTTTCTGGGCCTGAGGAACGAACGGCGCTGAACACGCTCGCTGTGCTGGCTGATAAAGAGCACGTGATGTTACTTCAAAATAGCATTTGAAAGTGGAAAAGGCAAATAGCCCTTCCTCCAGCTACAGGCCCTAATTTAATCCAGATCTATAGGTTTTGCAGAATCTGTGCCCCAAAGGATCCAAACAGATCAGAAACCTAGAGATCTAAAAGATTGCTTAACTTTTCAACAGATGCTGCTATTCTGAGCTGCTTGTGAACAATTCCTGCCTATTGAAAATTAAATATAATCATGGAAAAGCAATTTTCTTTCTTCATTAAGAGGACACCAAGGGCTTTCCCAGAGTTTGAAACATGATGCATGCACAGCACCAGGACAGCCCCTGAAATGAAAGACGTGTGTGGGGTGGCAGCTTGGTTTGGAGGTTTCAGTTCAGAAGGTGGTATCTGGAAGCTGCTGGGCATTCTATCAAAGCCTTTTTCAGAATTTTAGTATATTTTATGAACTGATTCCTTTCCCATTTCCCTCTCTATTTCTTTAACAAAGTTAGAAAATTCAATGTCTTAAGGTACCAAGCATGTCAGAGAGGTGCCTTGTTAGAATGGTTGTAAACATGCAATGTTGCACAATATTGCCATGCAAAATTAACAGTTTCCACACTAAAACCAGGTCCATTTGTTTCAGTGGGACTCCAGGCACGTCCATAGGATAAATGTGGCATGTAAACCTCCACATCCATCTCCCTAGTGTCTCATTTTCTACAACTGCTGAAGATTCAAGCAGCTAGAGGCAGTGCTGAAGATGGGAGTGACTCCAAAGCCCTTGGTGTCAATGTGCCCTCCAACCTTGTGAAAGTTTGGGCATGTATCTCAAATGTATTACTTGAGTTCCAACAAGCAGTAATTGTTGTAATTGTAGTCCAAGAGCAGTAGTTGCTGTGCTAGAGTGCCTGAAATGGTGAAGACTCCTTTCACTGTCAGGTGCTGAGCACTCAGGGGTTTGGAGGGGTGACTCACTGCAATAAAGCTGTGACATGTGTTGACTTACTGAACCCTGTCAAGGAACTACACTTCCTTCTTCTGCTGCCTGAACTTTATCTGCAGAGGCCCCAAGCTAGGTGTCACTGCGGCAACTAACGTTAAGAGTAATAGCAGATATTACAAAGCTTATTTTTTAGCATGATTTCTCATAATCACATTGTAAAATCAATGTTTTCATGTTTTGCTGCACAGTAGGAATGTCCAAGTAGAGTTAAGAGCTGTGATCTCACCCTAATTTGAGTAACTATAAAGAACAGGAAGCAACAAACTCAAAGGAGGAATGAAGCAAAAGTGAAACATATGCTAGAAGTTGTTCCTGCATTTGCTAGCTGGAGTGCTCAATAAAACTTATTTATTATTTATATCTTTTTTCCAAAGTAATTTGCAAGTATTCATAGATCAATCTTTACAACACTCTCGTGGATTGAGTATAAATTTCTTTTCAACTAAGCAAAAGTACAGACTTGTCACTGTACAGTGGCTCATGTTGAGCTTATTGTGTCTCTCCAGACCTGGTAGCATTGGAGTCTTTGGTTTGGATCCTTTGGCTGATGACCACTGAGGCAGGTTTGCACAGACAGTGCCTGTCTGCCAGGACTGCCAGAGGATCGAGCCAGCTCTCTGTCAGACCTATGCTGCCAATAAAAGATCAACTTGAAAAGCAGGATCTGCCATTAAAAAATAACTTCCACGTCCAAACAAGCCTTATATACACAGCCTTATCTAAAGAACCCTAGATTGCCTCCACTCTGAGATAACAGAAAAGAAACCTTAGCCAGTACCACATCTCAGTGGATTAAATAAGTGCCTGTGTCACAGATGCTGCCCACTCAAGGAGGATCTGCTCTGCATCAAACAGGATCCACAGTCTGTAAACACATGGGATGGATGGCTCATTCACACATGGAGCAAGAAGGTGGTTTCATGGGGTATTTTATGCCCTGTTATTTTAAGGTGGTTAAATCAAGTTCTGAGATTCCTTTCTTTGCTGAAAGCTTCATTGAGTCCTAGAACCAGGTAGATATTTCCAATCAAAGGAATTCTGTACATTAATCTCTAAGAAATACTCCTTGGCACATAAGCCTTAATGTTGAATGTTAAAATTTTCTTTATGGTTGTTTTCACTGCAATACCTTGAAGCAGGGGTACTCTGTAGGGAAGACACACAGCCCTGTTCTTTGCTTGAGTTATTTCAGATTTACGCCAGAATTCATTTAAACTTATGTAGAATTGATTCATTATATCTGAACGAAGTATCTAAATATCAAGTGGACAAGTGCTGCATTTTAACCCTCAGTTTCCTCTCTCTCCTGGCCCTATCATCCAAAGCATGCTTGCCTGTTATTGTCCTAATGTTTGTGGAGCACAGTGCAAAACAGAGATAGTGATTAAAAGTTGAGTCAATACTCTTGAAGAATTTAATATTCATTGAAGTTAACTTTGTAATTTGAATAAAAAAATATATCCACTGTGTAGAGCATCTTGCTGGTGTGAAAGTCAAGGTTCTTTCCTTTTTTTCCAGTGTGAGAAGGGTACCTGGTTTGTTGCTGTCTCGTGTGTTCTGTGCCAGCAGGAAAGGCTGTTAAATGCCTACTTTGTGTTGTTGACTTAGTGATATGATCTGTTTGCCATCAGGGACTCCACATAGTACTTTGTACACATGAAAGGCAAGTAGTTATGGCTCTGTTTCTGCTGTTTGCAGAGGTTAAGAACTCTTTAGCATGAAGGAAAATCAGACCCTAAGGCAATTGTTGGTTTTGAGTACACAAAATCATCAATCAGTATACAGAATACAAGTTCAGTAAGTGATAAGTGAGGATACATTAATTTTTTAATGTTATAAAAACAGAACAAGATTCTCTCCTCCCTCTTTTTCAAGCAGAAAATTGAGTAGCAGAATAGGATGGGTAAAAGGCACTTTATTTACCTGGAAGATCTGTAGAGAAGGAAACTTCAGAGAGGCTTTTGCTGGTGACTCAGTGTCTTTGAGAGGAATATTATCACCTGCAACAGAACATGAGGAACTGGCAATACTCCCTGGTGAAGGTTTTTCAATTATGACAGCTTCACAGAAACAGGAATTTCGGTGGATTTATGCCACTGTTTGGATGTACCTGGGCTACTCTTGGTACCTCCTTGTTTTCTGATCAAATGGAATGCTGTTTTGCTTGAGCTGGGGGAAAAAAAATAGATTAAATTGTTCAAAAGTTGGTGGTAGGATGTTCTAAGCCAGCAGTAACTTCTGCTGCTCCAGCCTCTTTGCAAGCTACTGCTGTTTTCCTGCAGGATACCACATTGGAGTCCATGTGTCTCAGTGACAACTTCAGCATTATGTAGGAATAACTGATTGTCTTTCCTTCCTTCTCAGAACCTAAGTGGGAAGAGAAGGAATAGTTAACTATACAATTTCAGAGTAGCTTCCCTTGTGTGGTTGATTGCATAAGAGTTTCTACAAAATCTAAGTTGTCTAAAATAGAGCTGTAACGGTGTAATGACAAAACTGTGTAACTGTGTAATTATAGTTTTTTAATTTTTCTACATGCAGAGCTTTAACTGAGTGTATTTGAGTTGCACCAAGGGAAAATATTTATTTAATGTTTTTTTAGCAGTAGGCACACATAAAGTCTATGTGTCTTGGCAAGATGGCAATCAAGGAAGGGTTTACTTTTTATCACATAGACTGAGCCTTCACAGAATATGTAGCATATTTAGTTTTGTTAAACTGCTTGAGGTACCTCAGCTTTTCATTGAGAACATCATCACAGAAAATTAATTTCTCCCTGGCTGAGTGCCTAAAGCTACAGTCGCTGATTTAGTAGTATTTACCCAAGGATTAGGTCAGAAATATAGGTACCTAATACTTTTCCAGCAAACCAAATGCACTAGAAACATGATCATGTTTCATGAGATAAGATTAAATTCTGTCTACAAAAAGAGTAATTTTTCTCATTAAAAATAATGATTCCAAATTCTCTGAGAGCTAAAGCAGTTTAGAGCAAGCTGAAATGGCTGGGACACAGTCAATATTCCTAAAACAGAACTCTCTGCTTAGGAACAATTTGGACACACAGGAGAATGACAGAAAAGCTGATGAAACTGCACTGGTCACAGGGCATCCAAAAAAACTTCCAAAGATCCTACCACAGCCCCTCTTCCCATCTTGTAAAGGAGTAGTAGCAAAACATCTGTTGAAGACAGTGCTTAACCTGCATCATGTTTTGATGTCTTTCTCACCAAGCAGGAGTTGAACAGATCCCTCACAGTGAGAGCCTGACCTAATTTGGCTAAATCATTGTCTAGCCAAATTATTTATCTAATCACCATTATCTTCCATCCTCTCATGTTTTTTCTTTCTTCAGAAATACAGTTATACCCATTTCTAAAGAGTTTGTGAGCATCTCTCTGTGTTCAGGGCAATGATGGCACGTTTTTCTGCTACATTTCACCTGCTTGATTACTTTGTCTTGTTTGAAGATTTGTCTTTTCTTGAGTTTTGTGACATTATTATTTCCTATTTCCTCTCTGTTTTCCTGTCTTCTTTTTCCGTTGAGTGCTCTTCCTTCCCTTCTTTGGTTTCTAGAGAAAAGTCCCACCATGTTCTGTCTTTGTCCATCTCATTGTGTAGCCAAATGCTTCCCGAACACTTTGTGAAGCTCTCGCCTCCTGAACACCATCTTTTACTCTCTAGATTAGGCACGATCCCTTATTTTAAAGCACAAGACTGTTTATTCGGCTTTGCTAAAGTGTCCAGCTTACCAAGAAATTAGCATCCTCTATACTATTTGCCCCTTTGATGACCTTTGCCTTACCTGCCATGAGTAAATCTATCAACAAAAAGGTGTAAATATTGACAGCCCTTTCTGAGACCACCTCTCCCTGCAGCCTGGTTGCTCCCTGGGAGGTAACATTTTGCAGTGCTGAGTGCGATGTGTGCTTTGTGGTCCCTGGAATCAGGCTCAGGTGAGATTTGCCAACCAGAACAGTTTAC
This sequence comes from Bombycilla garrulus, assembly GCA_013400315.1. Classification (NCBI taxonomy): domain Eukaryota; kingdom Metazoa; phylum Chordata; class Aves; order Passeriformes; family Bombycillidae; genus Bombycilla; species Bombycilla garrulus. The sequence continues at coordinate 1,221,212 of VXBU01017980.1, read as the reverse complement.
AGCTGTTCTCATGCTCTTAAGAACAGTCAGCTTTGAAGGGAGTGAAGTGCACATAATGAAGGCGTTTGTGTTTACATCCAAATCAGCTAGCTCCCATTTAAAAGGGTGGATGTTTGTTTTACTTTTTCAATCTCTGTACATCCTTCTTTGCTTCTCTGAAGCTGTGAAGACTGCATTTGACATCAGCTGTTGCAGGGAAAAGAAGTTCATTAGTGCTCGAAAACTTCCAAATTAGATTTTGTGACATACTGCAAGTATAAAACAAACATTAAGTAATGGCAGCTCTGTCAGTTAGAATTACAATCCTTCCCAGTTTTGGGTCTTCTTTGCTAAAGAGAGGTGGTGTCACTGTTCAAACAAGAAAAATGAAGGGAAAAAAATTGCTCTTATTGGTCCCCTTAATTGCAGCTGGCTTTCAAGGGGTAACATCAGAGTCCAAATTTTCTTTGGGTGGATATTGGAGAAAGCTAGTTATGAGCCACCAGAAGAGTGCAGGGCAGATCAGGGAGAAACAGCTGATTAAAAAATAATTAAAACCAGTTTTCTTGCTTTACAGCGTGTGGAGCTGGCCAAAAACTAAGAGTGAGTAACTCTGTCTACAGACATGCTTTTCGGTTTCTTTTTTCCTAATCTTCACTCACCTTCTCAATATGTCAGAGCATTTTAAAATTCCTCTCATGCCTGCAGCCACCATTTCTTGAGCTTCAGGTTGGTTTTATTTAGGGTATGTGAAGAAATCACAGGGGCTCTGTAATGTGTCAAATATCACAATGGATCAACATTTGTACTGGCAGATAAAAGCAGCTGCAGGTTACTTAAGAGGGTGTGTGCAGTGTAATGGAAGAGAATTCAACCATGGAAAAAAATAGCCTCCAGTATTCCATCATTAAGAGGAATACATTAAAGCAGCTGCAGAATTAATAGCAGGAAATTCCTTCTTTATGATCCATGAAATTTTCAGTCTATATTATCCTATTCTTCCTAACAACTTCAAATTGCAAAAGTGAATTTCTCCATTTATTAATTTTGCCACATATTGACTTACAATTGAGAGTAAATTGCCTGAAAACAAAATTCAGTTTCATTTGACTGAACCATAAAAATCAGAGGACCATAGTGTGAGTAGTATTTCCAGCAATTATATATTCTTTTCCTGCAGACAATGAAGAGAGCAGCCATTGAAACTGGGGTTTGTGGCCACGGTGGTCAGAGTCCCACAGAGACAGTGGTTGGCCAGCACAATGGGAATATGTTTCCTCCAGAAAGAAGAGCCCTCTCTTGCCATGAGACTGCTCTTTCCTTACTGCTGTGCCATTTGCTCGGCTGACAAACTCGTAACATTTTGTGGGTGGCAAAGTGATGTCATTTTACTCAACAGCTTGTAGTAATTTCCACTCCTAACCCTTCATGAGAGGTACAAATTACCAAAGAAAAAGGTCTATAAGCTTACAGATGGCAGTATCGCTTTTCTTTTCCATTGAGATCACAACATCCTTCTTTCTAGCTGAATGACAATTGGGCTGTCACTAAAATTACATAATGCTGTGTCCCCTGAGGGGCTATAGTTTGGGATTCAAAGGACAGCTGTCAAAATACAAGTTGCTCTATTTTGAGCTTTAGAAGTCTCTTAGCGGGCTGTACATAAGAGTTTGTCCTTTTTGTGTGTGTGTGAGTTAGGGGTAGAGTTAACAATGGAATGTTAATGAGAAACTACACTTACATGGTAAGTTAAATGGTACACACAAGATACAAATGACACATTAAATAACTAGTGTTTGCTGTGAATAGTAAGCTTATGCAAATGGCAGCACTGTAATGACCCAGTGGGTTTTGTTATCCTGTGTTAAAGCTGGCTTTTCCCTTTGCTTTGTATACTATCACAGCATACAATATGTAGTAAAATCTGTTCTGATTTTCCAGGTTTTGTCCAGTGTCTTGAAGTCAGCTGTGCTCTACTAACATTTACTGCTGTACACTGAGTGTCTGCAAGTTACTGTGAACAAACATTAAATCAACGAGTCTCAGTACAGCCTTTGACTGTGACTGGAAGGGACAACTCGGGTAGTTTTAGAAAACTTCTCCAAAATTTCCCCAAACAAGAATGGGAAAAACAAAAACAAACAAACAAACAAAGACAAAGATTGAAAAAAGTATCTTGGTTGGGGTAAAAGTTCTGGTTTAGCTCCAGTGGGGGCCTGCCCCTAAACAGCTTCACGCACACTCCCTCTGAATGGGTTGAGAGAGAAAATCAGAAGGCCAAGGTGTAAAAACTCATGGATTGAGATAAAAGCAGTTTAACATGTGAAGCAAAAGATGTGTTCACAAGCAATGCAGAATATGGGATTCCTTCACACTTTGCAATTTGCAGGAAAATATTCAGCCATCTCTGAAACAGTTGGGCTCCAGCTTCCATAACAAGGACTTAGGAAGACAAATGACAGCTCTGCACTTCCCTTTTTTTCCTTCTTGCTCCCAGCTTTTATTGATGAGAGCAACATCCTGCAGTGTGGCACATCCCTCTGGCCAGTTGGAGTCAGCTGATTGCACCTGGCCTCCTACAGTGGGCAGTTCCACATTCCCCAGTCCCCACCTTTGCCTTCTGCAACTTGGACAGTGTGACTGGATCACTTGCAGGTGAGGACCAAGGCAAAAATGTCATCTACTACCTCAGCCTTCTCCATCTTTCTGGTAACCAGGTCTCGTTTCCTTCTGAAAAATCCCACATTTTCCCTAGTCTTCCTTTTATCACTAACATACCTATAGACGCTTTTGTCTTTTTGTGTCCTTGCTGTCCCTGCACAGATTTAATTCTCTCAGGATTTCAGTTTTCCTAACCTGATCCCTGCTTGCTTGGAGAACTGCTCTGTACTTCTCCCAGGCTACCTGTTCCTGTTTCCATCCCTTGTAGGCTTTGTTTTTGTGTTTTAGTTTGTCCAGGAGCTCCTTGTTCACCATGCAGGCCTCCTGGAGGTTTTGCCTAACTTCCTCTTTGTTGCAATGCACCATCCCTGAACTTGGAGGAGGAGATCCTTGAATGCTAACCAGCCTTCTTGGGCCCCTTGCAGGGTTTTATCTTATGATATACTATCAAGCAGGTCCCTGAAGAGGCCAAAATCTGCTCTCCTGAGGTGCAGAGTAGTCAGCTTGCTGTGCACCCTCCTTGGTGTTCTAAGGAGCTCCCCTATTTCATGGCCATTGCAGCCCAGGCAGAGAGGGGTGTGTGTGTGTCAGAGTGCCCATTTCTGGTCTCTATCAAGCAGGGCAGTCTTTTGCTGTGTATTGCTTTAGTTGACAGCAAGAAAATGATATTTGAAAAAACCTGAAACACATCGAATGTGTACGTAATATCACCCTTTCAGGTCTGAGTCACTGAGAGGAAGTAGTTGTCTGTGACATGAATGGAAAGGGAAACATCTGCAGAATAGTCAAACTCGTAGATTAGATGTTAGTCCCATTTCTGAAATGCATTTAGCACTGAGGGTAAGATGACTGAGATGTGCAAGTGTTAGAACACACATTTGCTGTTCAGCTGTGTGGGAATGAATGAGAGAATGAATGATTGTTTTTATTTGCCAGTCTGATTTGTGCAGGAGATTTGTGGGATGGTACTCAGGCATGAATGAGAGCTGTTGGCTTGTTTAGTCTAGCAGAACAAAACAGAGAAAGGATGTCACTGCTGCCTCTAAATACTGTCAGAGGGGAAAAGAGTACTTCATTGAAAAGACAATACTAGCAGAGGAATGCTTTGGTAAGAATGAGCTATAAGTAAATATATGTTGACTGTGAAAAAGTTCATAATCCTAGGCAAGGAACTAACTTTCAGAGAGGGGTAGGCAAAAAAACTTCTGACCTTTTGCTTGTTTTAGAGTAGAGCTGAGACAGTTTATAAACAGGATGCAAATAGGATGCTATTATCTGGCAGAATGAGGACTAAAATTCATCCACTCTGAGGTCTTTTCCAGTCCTAGGCTACCTGGTCCTACAAAGCATTTACATCAGATCTGTGCATTGAACAGCCTCCCTGAGCACATACTACCCATTGAGGACTTTCTCTGGCCACGTGGACAAATAATTTGTTTGTCCTGTTTGACCTGTTCTGGTCAAAGCTCCCACTAGGAATAAGCAAGTGCCTCTTACCCAGGGGGATCTGGCTGCATGGAGAGTTAAGAGGCAGTGGGCGAGGTTTGAGGTATCTGGATTATTTCTCTGCAAAATTTTTGAGATTATTTGTGCTTCCAGAACTGAGATCAAGAGAATGGAGGACACTGGGAGATGGCATATGTGCACAGGGTCTGCAGGAGTCACTGGGAGTCATAATCAGCAGTGACTGTCAAAATCCAAGGATGTGCCCTTATGTTTATAAGCATTGTGAGCTAATTGCAGTGTGTTGGCAATTTCCTCTCCATTAGGAGGTCAGTTTAGATAAGTCTGCTACCACCAGCTACCATCTGTAGCTTTGTTTTTCCTGATGTTTTTTACCTCCAGATGCATATTCTCACCCAGAATGAGTTGCTGTGAGCTGCTGGTGAGTGAAAAGCAATTGCAGCAAGCATAAGTGGTTGATTTTGGTGGCTCTTCATCCTTGGGACTATGCCCTAGGTCTTGCCTTCTCAGCTGTTCCATAGCATTTTACTCTGGGACAGGCAGAGGGAGCAGGCAGCTGGAATGAGATGGTGGAGAAAGCAGTTGAGTTTTAATCAAAAAGCAATTCAGCAAGGAGGAAACACTAACTTATATAAGCAATATTAAACTTATTAGCATTTTATGGAGAGGAAAGAGGTATTCTCAGAGAAGGAATTATGCTTATTGGCAGTTCTGAGCTAGTAGTAGCTCTAGCTGAGTCACAAGAGTTTAACCATAGTCTGCACCTGCTCCTCCAGGGAATGCTATTATATATTATACTCACATTTCTACTGAAAGTGATGTATTGCTGTCCCTCTCTCTATGGTAAGATATGTACCTTAGATGGAAGCCTTAATTCCACACATTCATTAAAAAATATATTTTAAAATAGCTTTTAATTAGTCCATTTTTAATTAAGGTAAGAGGATCTGTAATTTAAAACTCTATTTTTAAGTATGGTAAATGTACAGAGAAAAAGCAGATCAAAAATACACTCTTGGGGAAAAGAAACAGCTCTCTTAACAGCAGGAGGTACTTTCTGTGGTTAGACAACTCACCTGGTTGTATCGACACTATTCTTCAACGTCTGTGAATTAGTCATTCTCACCCTTTCTGATACTGCCTTTTCGTTAAGGGGGTTTGTTGTTTTTTTTCATTTTTTTTTCATATTTTTCATTGTTGGTTATTTTCATATCATATGAAGAGGGAAATAATCTGCACTTGCCTTTTTTTCCCCCTTTTTTATTAACGCATAATTATTCAATCCCTTAATTTGAACACCATAGAAAGAAACTTTGTTTAAACAAAGGGCTACTGTTTTGTATATAAGCTTAGTGATTTGAAATTAAATTTTGATTCAGGTGATTAGCTACTTTTCTGGACACTCTAGGTTTGTCCTTTCTTCTAGCTTGGCAATAAGTGTAGGAGTCTTTTGTAGCTGTTTCACGTATACACAATGAGGAATTTTGGAAGACAAATTTGAGGCATATAATAGCTTTAGAAAGCAATTAGAATCTTTCAATGAAAAGACATCTCTAATGTTAATTTCTATTTTTTCAGGGGGGAGGGGTTAAGAAGTAGTTTTTGCTGGCTCCAAGGATGGCCTTTGTAGCACAAAAGTGAACTAAGCAACCAGAGTCAGCACAAGCTCTAAGCAAAAACTAGCCCAGGAAATGAGATGGATGTTACACAAGCACATGGGCAGCACAGCCAGGTCCTTCCTTGTGTTAGTTCTGTGGAAGAGGTGATGTTAGAGTGAAGCGTTCAGTGATGAGATGATGTGGGGAAGGAGGAATCTGGAGGACAAAATTTGAAGTGAACTGTACCTGTCCTGGCACTTGGCTGCAAGCAGCAGCTTGCCAGCAAGCAGAGCAGTGCCAGGATGAGCCTGTCTTTCTTGTTTTGAGTCCTGATATTACACCAGCACAGACTGCTGCAGGTACAAAGGTCAGATGTGTGTCTGTGTGCTCATGTGCATGATGAATTATTTAGTTTCCTGACTTTTTCATAAAAATGTACTTTGCTGCTAAACAAGGTGAGTCCCTCATTATTACCCACTTTGCTATCGCAAGCTCAAGGACTTGAAGTTCAAATCTAAACTGAAAATAATTAAAATTGAAGCAATTCTAGAAATGCTCTGGGACCTCCAGCACAAGAAAGTTATGGACCTGTTGGAATGAGCCCACAGCAGCCCCACAAAGATGCTAAGATGACTGGAGCACCTCTCCTATGAAGGCAGGATGAGAGAGTTGGGGTTGTTCAGCCTGAAGAAGAGACAACTCTGGAGACACCTTGAAAAAATGGTTCCAGTACCTAAAGGGGGCCCACAGGAGAACTGGAGAGGGACTTTTTACAGGGGCATGGAATGATAAGGCAATGGTAATGGCTTTAAGGTGAAGGACGGTAGGTTTAGATTAGATTAGATTAGATATTGGGAAGAATTCTTTACTGTGAGTGTGGGGAGACTGTGGAGCAGAGCCCAGAGAAACTGGATGCTCCATCCCTGGAAATGTTCAAAGCCAGGTTGGATGGGGCTTTTCTAGTGGGAGGTGTCCCTGCCCGTGGCAGGGGGATTGCAACTAGATGATCTTTAAGGTCCTGTCGACTCCAAACCATTCTGTGATTCCGTGAAATACAACCCCCTTCTCCCGTGTTACATCAGCTTGTAACTATCTCATATTGATCTCCTTGTTCTATTATTTGCTGCTACTATTATTACTATTTACTGATTATTGTTACTCTGTTGCAGCTCAAAAAACCTCAAGCAGTCTGAGCATCTATTTGTTCCCTTCCCTCAGAAGCAAGGGAATCAAGCCAAGGGAACAGAGACCTTTTTCCAGTTGGGCATGGAGCTGGGACCGAGGACCTCAGGGGCGAGGCTTTCTCCTGAAGGCACAGCACCATTACTGACCTGGCTGGTACCACCACACCTGCCTTCTCATCACTCATTTATTGTACCTAAACCTTCATTGCAGTATGTGTGTGTGTGTAAACATGTACAAAAAATTATTATTTGAAATTTTAATAGAAATCCATGGATCAATATAACTAATATATCATATGAAAACAGATATTATGTGTTATAGAAATAATATTTTAAGGCCTTTAAAAATTATTTCTTTCCAGAAACGAACATGTGTATAAAAAGATGTAAAAATTGCTATTGTTTTAAATTCTAATCTAGGTTATGGATATTTAATAAATATATAATATATAATGAAAATATAATATAAATATAGATATTATATGGTATTTAAATAGTATCTTACTGCTTTTATAAAATTAAGGGTTTA